>JAMKCH010049328.1:0-10673 GCA_023653785.1 Ophioderma brevispina | reverse complement strand
GAAAATGGTCGCCAATGTTGTCATGCAACCAATTTGAAATGCTCAAAAAAACTTGTTTTCACTGTATGAAAAAATATGTTATACATATTTCATGCAAATATATAAAATAACTGTTACACAGTGTAACTTGATAGTGTATCTTCAATAAATAATTGCAGCAGGCTCGTACATCTAACACAAGTATGAAGATTTTATCATACATAAAATTCTGGATATAAAATACTGGAAATAGTGTAAAAATATTTTCTGTTAAATAGCTGTATTTTTAAAATGTAAATTGAGAATGGCCAGCACATATAATTATGTTTAAAAGCAATAAAAGCACATGATTATAGCATAGGTCAACAAACTAACTGACCTTGTGCACAGCGGGTATAACAAAATCAATATCTGGCCACGCTATCTGAGTTGGACGCAATGGGTGAGCAAATATACAGCACACACTGTAATATACAATACTACACACACACTGCTTGATAAAATGACACTACCAACGAACAGGAAGTCAATTTTTTTAGCAACAGTCGGCAAAATTGGGAAAAGGTGGCATATGAGAGTAGTACTATTGTATAGCTGACATATTCAACTTTAAGAAAAGAATGAAAAAGTTTTACAAAAGAATTCACAACTTTAATAATATAGGTTCAAAATAGGTACTCCGTGAAGTTAAATATCATTAATACAATACATGCAGCAGGGGTGTCTCTTTTCAGAGGTGCTGATTGGCTGAAAATCTATACACACAGAATGCTTTATTTATTGACAAATTACACTGTGTGTTAATGGCGGCCATTTTGGAAAATGGCCGTCATTACTGCCATGGGATAAACCCGCAATGGCCATTTGATCGAAAGTCTTTTTAAAACATCCAATGTGCATCAAATGCCATGCTTGAATGCCTAAAAGCACTGTATTTATCAACTCAATCTCAAATCTAGAGGATAAATAGCAAGTAATGGCAGCCATTTTGAAAAATGGCCGCCATTTTAATCAGAGGACAAATCTGCGATGCCCCTATAGCTATAAGTCTTTCTTATGACATGCCCTAGATATGTGCCAAATTTCATGCTTTATCACCAAGTGCACAATTCCCCAAAATATTGCACATATCTACTCTACTATGAGAGCTCTCTGAAGGCACACAAACATGCTAAAACACAAGCGCTTCCACTCATCCCCCTGGACCCCCGCCACGGGCCCCAAAGTGGGTCCCTGTACCCCACCCAATATTGCTCGCGCTACGCGCTCAGGCACCACCTTAACATCTTGTCCTGGGCACCACATCCACTACCTATGCCATTCATCTGTGAAAATTTATAAGCAACTATGCAGGACACAGTCTCTTTGTGAAATACATTTTCATTTCAATTGCATACTTGTAGAGCACCGCTGCACCGGACAAAAACATGCAGGCCTTTTGTGACCAATTTGCTAACAGTGACAAGTGTTGTAGGATCTTTTGGGCTAAAAATGCAGATACTGAGATAGGATAGGACCGTCTAACACTATTAAGCCCTCAATATCATTGATGTCTACCATTTCTTGACAGTAAAGAATCTAGTAAAAAGAGTCATCAAAGAATATTTAATGTATTGTTGATATTGTCTTTGTAAAAAAAGAGGTAATTCTCCCAAAAAGCTCTCATGACTATACAGGGAGCAATAAAGAACATTTACTACTGCAATGTACCTTAGAAATTATCTTCCAAGAGGAGTTAAAAATCATTCTCCTTCAATATGCATTAAGGGAAGCAATCACTCTCGCTGCCCTTAAAAGATGTCTGTGATATTGACCAATTTATGAATTGTATAATTGAAAATATTCAAGGGGGGGACTTGATTTTTTTTTCTACTAGTCAGGGGGGGGCATGAAATTTTAGAAACTTGAGATGGGGGGACTTGAAAAAACAACGTTAAAAAAGACGGAAATCCTCCATCACCCCCCCCCCTGGCGTAAATAATGAACACTCCCTAATTTCCCCTTCAACCACCTTCTCCATTTAACGATACCAAGCTCTTACGAAGCTAGCGCTCCTTTTTCCATATCGTCTGAAAATGTTTACCATCCATCTATTCAAACTCACATTTTTAAAGCATGAATGTCAATACTTTACTGAGGGTAGCTTCAATAACATAAAACACTCAATCAATGCTTCGTTCTCGATTTTTAATCTTAACTGCTGTAACATAACCAAACATTAGGAAAAAATTTCTGATTACTTGAACCACGTCAAATACACATTCTCGCCTTCTCAGACACATGGCTTACAAATGGCCTACAGAAATTTGGTGTTTCCAGCGTTGCTGTTAAATTACAATCGGGGATTGAAATACCAAATATGATCACATCAATTGACAATAAAAAAAATCAAATCCCTTCTTTTATGACAAAATAGACAATTTTGTAAATTATGGTTCACATGTATAGTTTACTAGACAGCACATATATTTAATTTAAAACACGTGAAAACGGGGCGCTCTTTGAAAATGCGCTATTATTGCTTTAATGCCAACTTTCAACAACTATTCGCCGAACTCAACATGACTCATAACGGTTGGCGATTTTAATATCAACCTCACTCAACCAGCCCACCTGTCAATGGCCTTATCTACAGATAACTTTAATTCATACATTTAAAAAATCGTCCTACCACATTATATGGAGCCTTCTTCTTCTTAGCGTGTCCACAAGTTATTGGAAATGACTTGTGATGTCAGGATTTATTCAACTGAGTAAGCTGATCCGGTGCCGCGTGTATCCATGATACGGACGCTCCTAACATGGCCCGCTTGAAGAAAGGGGGTGGGTTGGGAACAGTCAGGGGTTTTACACCCTGCTCTTATTCCACCCTGACTGCGATGTGCATGTACAGTTGTGATTCTCTGTACATGGACCGACGGCTTGACGTCCCCTCCGACAATCGTATACAGATTAAATCCAGAATTGGGCTCCCGAATAAATCCCAGCAAGTGACCCCACCGGGATTCGAACCCGGGATTATTTGGTAAATTTGCGCCACAGGCAAGCACCCTAACCGCTAGGCCACGCTCGGAACTCGCAAAACTCGGAATGAAATACCAAATATGATCACATCAATTGACAATAAAAAGCTATTCAAATCACGTCTCATAACACATCTCCATCTATCTGATCATTGTCTTCTCTACTTATTCTCACTATATCTTCCCCTTTTTTCTGAGCAAAATTTGTATACGGATTCTTTGCCCTTTTTTCACTATTTCTATATATGTATTTTTGTGTATCTGTAGTTTTCATCCTGATTAAATGTTTTGGTTAACCATGCAACTTGTATTTCAGATGGTCCATTTGTATTTTTCGGGGTATCCTCCAATGATGTGTGACTTCGAACTGACTTACTATAGGATTGATCCATCTTTTCTTTTTGCATAACTTGTGGTATTAAAACCTAGATAGCAAGGGATACCAATGTTCATAAGCTCTGTTGGGTTGTCTATTGCTAGTATATTATATATTATATTATTCTCTTTGTATTTTCATGTTTATTTGCTGAATAACATTTTGAAAACGAATAGAAAAGTTATTGGTTGAGCTAAATAATTAATGGGCGGGTCATGGCTCACCCACTTTAAATGTTATTTACCTTCTGAGAAAGATTGATGTACGTTGGGCGATCGGGCAGAAGAAAACGCATCAATGTAGCTCTCAACAGCACAGTAACTGATCGTAAACCAACGGGGTAGGATGATGACAGAATTGCTGCATGTTTATGAGTATTTTCGGTAATTAATTTGCATGTGTAGTGTTAATATTTAATTAGCCCAATGCATGTTTTATTGCAATGTTTGGTCCTTGCCCAACTTGGTGGAGTGATATAGCAAATCAATATAGCAATTTCATGCCAATCCACTGTAAGTCCCTTATGCAACGACCGGTCTTTCGAGGGGACGAGGGGCAAAGTTATTTTTTTGGGGGGCAAAAGTTAAATTCTGGGGGGATATAAAAAATTATTTGGAGATTGTCAACCAATTTTGGTCCAAAATCACTGATTGTTGCCTAAATTTGGTGATTTTTGACCTTAATCACTGATTTTTGCCAACAAATCCTCAGGGGGCAACTGGGAAAAGAAAGAAATTTGGTTGCAAATGCCCCCACTGCTTCTTGCAATTTAGTCGAGTGATAGTTCATTGGGACTTTGGGAGCACTGATGTTGTCTAGTTTGATGATGGAATCATGCATATTAATAAGTATTTTATTAAGTTGCTAATATGTTATTAGTATTATATCCCGTAAATCCCAATGCATAAAATTGACCCACCAATCAAGTTTCATATTTTCAGTACTAATTGCTATTTAATCCAGTGGAAGTCATTCGGTACAGTTGGTGCTATATACTTGGGCAACAAATTCATTACTAACCATTATAAACCAAATCCATTACTCACCAATAAACATTGACTTTACCCAGCGTCCTTGTTATCCATACTAACCTGCTTGTTGTGCCGTATTAATTACCCAATTACCCCCCGCGTTTTGTTGTTGTTTGGGTTTTTGTGTTTTTGTTTGTTGTTTTTTGTTTTTTTTTTCTGTCAACTTCTGTGCTTACCGCTTACAGAAGAAGATATTTCCCCACTCCTCGTACAGCGAAAAAGAATCCGGAATATACCTACATATCACCATCTATTTTTTTTTTAAATCGATTTTAGTATGTCCACGTGCTTTAATATCTATTACATTTTGTACTGTTTCTGCCCTACCTTCCCCAATCTATGTAATAAATATGTCTTCCTCCAACACCCAGAGTTTGTTTTTTTTTTTTCTATTACGATCCTTACAATATCCTATGTGCTGAACTAGTTTTGTTTATTGCTTTGCACCTTAATTCCATGCTGCACATAACCATCAAGGGGATTACCAATTACATTCATCACATAGAGTCGTTGTATTGGATATCCCGTTTTCTATGCATACTTCCTTTGCTCATCACCTGATAGGCGATATCTAATGTTGGTAGTTTCCATGCAAAAGGGGGTTGAAACGCATTCAAAACCCCCGTCCGTCCGTGTTGGGCGCTGACATTTTTAATATTGCACGGAATTCAATTATCATTGGGTGCTTGATACACACAGAATGTCATTCGATACAAACAATCCGCCAAAATGATATCAGTTGTTGGATGTTTGGTTCTATTGGGTGGTTAAATTTTTGTCCTACCCATTGCCACAGCCACGAATGAAAATGACACATCAGTCGTCTTGATTTAAATAAAAACCGCCTCAATGATCATCTTTTCACATAATCGCGCCATTGCATTATGAGAAAAAGATCGAGCCATGCTCCAGGTACACTATTTTTACACTTGCCACCCTAACACTTACATTAATTTGTATCACTACCGATTATTGTATATGCAAGCGGCACCCACAGTATGTGGAAGAAGCGGAGGCAGCCATTGCTTCTATTGTTTGGTACTCCTGGTTTTTTTTTGGTCGGCAAACTGCCCCCCGAGGGTGAATTTCTAAAGATTACGTGAACGTTTGTTGCCTCTCTATCTATAGTCGAACCTTCTTTGGTTCCATTCAACACGTGCGCCTCTTTCCACAGGAAAGCGCCGCGCGTGCGTTGCGTTTTGCGTCTGCTGCAGTGGCGTTGCTCCCACTCTGAACTTGCGTTGTTTCCTATCATTCGCGTAGTTGATATGACTTGTCTTCTGGTGTTTTGACATAGTATATAAAGTGTGTGCCATACTTCCTAGCATTAAGTTTTTTTTTTATACATCGCATTTGGGTTTTTTCATGCCTTCAATTAATTTGCTTTGGTACGTTCCAAATAGTTTGCCTTTGTTTATTCCATCTATATTATCTGTATTTTCATTGAGCTGTTCCATGCTTGTATAATGTTTAATTTATATTCCTTGTACATGTGGTCTCTATATCCTCTGTGTATAAGAGGGTCGGTCGATGCCAGGTTTTTTAAACACGTATTTCAGGTGGCGGAATAATCGCGGTCTCATCGTAGTGCGCAGTTCACGCTCCTCATGGAGGACGTGTCTACACATTGGCACGGCGCCAGTGGTGTAATGGTACATTCCTTGGAATACTATTGTACGCGGGTCTATTTTGTGGCCCCGCTTTGTCTGCTCCCATCTGGTTTTCGGCAGCTTTTGCGGAATAGATGCGTAATTATACGGCGGCGGTCCAGGAGGGGCTGCGCCCCCGGTAATTCTAAAATTCTTATGCAAAATCAGCCCATTTTGATCTATTTTGGACAAATTTTTAGCCTTCAGCCCCCCGGGACTTTGATGTTTTTCAAATCCTGGGATCCGCCCCTGTATTAATCACTTTGTTCCGTGGAGGCTGCGATTCGGCTGGGTTCGGGCCGGGGTGGGGGTCGCAAGTGTGCCAACCCCTATTATACTATCTCCCACAGTTGCTGCCTCTGCTGCTTCTGTCACTGATGCGTATGATTGCTATATTATGCTTTCCCGCCTCACTGCAGGCCTATGTTTTGGCATTTCATTTAATTGATATATATTAATCCCGCCGTACTATTTAAAATTGATCTGGTAGTTAAAACAAACATTGCTTTTGTATTTTTTATCTAATTGGTTTATGATTACTTGGGTAAGAACCAACACAAAACCAACACCTACCCCCACCACCACCGCCCCAAACCCACATGACTACAAACACAAGCCGTACATATTATTTTATGCTCCATCATATTTTTTGTAATTTTATAAAGCCATTCATTCTGGTCTATACATTCTCAATGCGGGTTTTCATGTTAATTATTTAAAGGAGAACCCGTACAGCGAATAATATTAAACAATATACACTATAAAATAATTATTGACCACATATCGAGTGGTTTCATAGAAAAACGGAATTATATAACCCTAATAATGAATTAAAACCGTCTAGTCTGACCATGTGCTATTTAAAAATCGCGCGAGTGTATAACGTGTTATGCGATACGACCGGCACGTTTAGGTCATACATGCCATAGGAAATACACATTATGAAAGCATCATGTGTGAAGATGTATGACGCTACTGTGCCGTCCGTATCGCATAACACAAAAACATATCCCATATACAGTAGCGCGAATTTCAAATAGCGCATGGTCAGACAATACGCTTTTAATTCGTTTTATGGTTAGTACAATTACGTTTTCCTATGAAACCACTCTATATGTGTTCAATAATTGTTTTATAGCGTATATTGTGTAATTTATTCTTGATACAGGTTCTCCTTTAAGATCTCCTTATTGTTACCTCATTATACATAGTTTACTTATGTTATCAGTGCCCTATGTATCTACCGTAGATAGCGTATTATGGCTTTAACCACATGTACTATCCACGACCGTTAGAATATTTTCATGTTGTAGTCTTTAACATTAGGTTGCATTATTCATCATTGTCTCATATTATTAATGAAATTGCGTTTGTATCTGCACTACCTTCCACAAATTATGTTACTATTTATGGCTTACCTCCCTCGTATTTTTGTTCTTATTTGCTCAGCAATATCTCTATGTGCTGAGCTCATGTTTTTCTCTCTTTGCCACTTAATCCCCTGCATTTAATCTACAGGGGGATTGTCAATATACTCAGCACACAGAGTCTGGTAACACGCCTATATATTGCATACTTTATGTGTCATCACCGATGGAAAATCACCGGCTTTGTTTTTTTTTTTCAGGCGCGTGCAAGTAAATCCATGTATACGTGCGCCCATGCCGCAAACAGGCACAGTACGCGGACATCTGCAATGTGTCTACTGCGGTGGTGTTGCGTGCACTTGTGACTGCGTTATTCTGCATCAATCACGGTGTATGAAGAGACTTATCCATCTGGTGATGACACATAGCATAAATCGTGTTGTTGTCATACTCCTATGCATTCAGGGTTATACTTAAGATTTTTTCATGCATCATATTATTGCTCTGTACTTTCACTATAATGTGTCTTCTGGTTATTTACACAATCTATAGTGTATACTTAATTGTTGCTATTCCATGATTGTATAAAGGTTAAATTAGATTCCGTAAAAGAGGCGTTACTAAATAGTAAGAATGGTTACTTATATATATAATATAGATAGATATATTAATATATGTGGGTACATAGATAGAGATATATATATATAGATATATAGATATATAGATATAGAGATATATATATATATAATATAAATATATTGATATATATAGATATCTATACGTAAGCAATGGTGAGTTGACACGAATCTGAATGTGAGTTTTGTATGGAAATAAATGTATAGGCGAAAAGAAATTTATAAAAAAGCGGGCGTTGCATACGATCGTAAAAGGAACTTACTGTGAATGGGACTCAATTTCTTTCGCACGAGACATTATTCCCTAACAAAAATCAACATCAGATCTGTCAAGTCACCATTTCTGACGTATATATAATTAATTGGAGTATGTCCGTATCACATTCGAAAAAAAACGAATGATGATCGTCTGAGTGAGGCGGCAACTACGTGACGTCGAAAGGCGGTGGAACGAGTGATGTAGAAACTCGAACAAAAACCCATCGCGTTGTGATGGCGCAAGTGGTTAGCGCGCTCTAGTACTAAACAGAGAGGTTGTGGGTTCGAGTCTCCCATTCACAGCAAGATCCTTTTACGATAGTATTCAACGCCCGCTTTGTTATCCATTTCTTTCGCCTATATATATATATATATATATATATAAGTATATGCCAACAGTGTATAGTGCACCTTCCTTGTAACCCTGTCGTGTGTTATTTCACTGATGACTATGATTAGCTTATTATTATGCTTATCGCTTTGATTGTTTGCCAAGTTCCAGGTATTATAAAATCCCAGACGTCTTCTGTATGATGACGCAGTTAACGCGCACACAAACCCACACCCTATCCCACTTTTTGCAACTATTGCTTTTAATTTAATTTATTAATTTATTTGGTATTAGCCGCCCCTCTAGTCTGTATTTTCAATGTGGCTTCTCATGACAAATTGTATTAGATTGCTTGTGTATCAACAAACATACCCACACCTATAGCTACCCCCACAACCACAAATACACACAAATACAAACACACGTACATATTACTTTTATGCTCCATAATATCAATTTGTATCATTATAAACATATTCATTCTGGCGTATGCATTCACAATGTGCCGTCTCATGTTAATTTTATAAAATGTTTTTATTGATACCTTATTAAACATTGTTTCCCTATGCTAACAGTGCATTTGTATTCACGTTCACCACCTACCGTAGATAGCGTATGATTTTAATCACATATTCTAATCACGACCGTTAGCATATTATCATGTTATAGTGCTTAAGTTTACTTTTAGCTTTATGGTTAGTCATGGTTACTATTATAACAGTGTATTGTCATCATTGCATCATATCTATTAAATTTTGTGCTGTATCTGCCTTACCTTCCTTATTTCTATGTATAAATTATGTTCTACCTCCCCCAACCCAGCGTTTTTTTTATTACGATCCTTACAATATCTCTATGTGCTGAACTCAGTTTTCTTTATTGCTTTGCACCTTAATTCCCTGCACATTACCATCCAGGGGGATTATCAATACTTTCAGCACATAGAGTCATTGTATTGGCCATCTCGTTTTCTATGTAGGCCTATATTATACTTTGTTCATCACCTGATAGGCGAAATCTTTTAGGCTGTTATCTGTCAGCGATTGAAGGTGGTTCCAATCTACATGGCACCTCTTGTCACGGGCGTGCGCCGCGCGTGCGTTGCGATGTGCGTCTGCTGCGGGGGCGTTGCTTTCACTTCCGGCTGCATTGTTCTATATCAATTCGTGGTGTGAAGTGACTTGTCTATTTGGTGAAGAACATAGTACAAAACGTGTTGTTATTATACTCCCCAACATTCAGGGTTATATACACAGCATTTGGTTTATCTCATGCATCATCATATTGCTTTGTATTTTCACAAACATGTTCCCTTTTGGTTTATACATTCTATATTGTCTATAATTTTCATTATGCTATTCCATGATTGTATAATGATTAATTTCTGATTCCTTGAAAATATGGGTTCTCTATGCCAAATGTGTATATTGTACTACTGTATGTTTGTGACAGTCAAAAATGCTCCCATTTTATAAAACACGCACGCACGCGTGCACTCGCAAACACACATACACACACACACACACACTCACACATATTACCATCATACACCATAATATTTTGCAGTGTAACCTAGCTACATTGACTAAATGATATGTGTTCATCACACTATACCCAGTGTTCCCAAGTGCTGAGCCATATCTCTTTGTCAATGTCCTTTTTTTTCCCGGCATCCAACTTGTTTTGACCTTTATTTATATACTTCATCAACTCCACGTCTCGCAGTTTTGGCGGTTTTTCCCGTCACGTTTCACTCAAATTTGTTCGTTGGTTACAACTTACTTGAACAACTGCTGCACAGTTGTTTTTGTATAAATAATCCTTAGCATTTTGTAAATTGTTTTAGTCCCCTTGTTTGTCCTACTCTGTGCTTGTCTTTGTTGCTTTCGTCTTGTCCGACTTGTCAATACATCTTGTCCACAGGTATTGTCTCACTGTTATCCACCCGGTTTCTCATTTGCTCTCCTTTAACTTTATTCCTTCCTCAACCAATCTCATCCAACCTATCTCTCAAGTTCTCCCCT
>JAMKCH010049327.1:0-10805 GCA_023653785.1 Ophioderma brevispina | reverse complement strand
CAAACTTTCAACAACATGGCTTTCTTCTCTCATCTTATTTGACCTTTTTTTCATCCTTGACCAGGCCCCTGACTGTGACTCGGCAAATTGGTGACAGCCACAGAGCGCTGCCATTGGACGATATAGCGGCAAACTTATTTAATACGCTATCTGGTATGCCATCTGCCACGTGATCGGACATGGCCATACCTGGTTGCTGTGTGCCCATTGCATTATGGGGCCGTTGTTATGTCCCTTAGCTGTCGAAGCTCTGCTAATATTCCCACCGCGGAAGCTCCAAACGGAGTGTGATGAATTAACGTGAAAATCTCATTACGGGAATCAGCAGACAGCCACAGTCAATGCCCATTGATTGTTGTTCCCCTGCCTTGACCCGACGGAATCACCTAGACCAACAGAGGCAACGTCTGACAATTCATCTTCCGACCCAGGGGAGGGCAGGCAGGAAATCCCAATTTCAGACGTTGCCATTGGTTTTAACACGTTAAAAAGGAAATCTTGACGGAAAATTCTGAATTTTTTATATGTTGTCAAGGAATATTTTCTTATTCCAAAACCGTTGGAGATGAAGAATCACAACTCCACTGTAAGGGTTATTTCTGATTTGCTTTGTATTAATAACGAACGAGGATGAGGTCGTATGTGGGTCATGGGAAACAGCCATGACCGACCCACATCAAAGCACCCAAATTGGTTTGTGGTTTGCACTCCGTATTGCTGTAATTTCTTTTGACATTTTTGGTGAGTTGCTATATGATGAGGCTTAGGCCGCCACCGCCTGTGCGACCAGAGGGTATCCGTAACACTCCCATCGACGTTTATAACGTCTCTGGTCTCTCCGCATTGTATGGCTAAAGTGGCCAAACAGAATATTTAGGTCTCTCCGCAAAATTAACATAGTTTCTGAACCTTAAGTCCGAAAGACACCAGATAAAAATCTTCTGATAGCCTTTTTTATCCCTGCAAAACCCCAAAGCAAACAATCAAGCAGAAATAACGTTTAACCTTTCAAAAAAAAAAATCTTTCCTGAATGTAGGGTTTTATTGACTCACACTGTATGTGTTATAACGTATAAATCATTGTGGCCAGGGTCCGAAGGGTTAAGCCTAAAGTGTAAATCTCTTTCCATTGTCAATGGTAAATTTCAACCCGTCATTTTCAAAATTGGTAATTCTGAGATTGAAACTTTCCATGATTCCAACCATATCTTGGTGCTCTTGTTACAAAGTTAGGGAAACCATCTTAAGTCTTCTCTGAAACCAGCATAGCGGTATTAAACTACATCCTAGCTACCTATTATATTACCTCTATGCTGAAACGTACAGTATCCTTAAACAAAGACTCGAAAACATTGAAAGTACACTAGTGACAAATGAGTTCAAATTTGGCATCTATGTAAGATATTTTCTACCATCGCTTAGATACCATCTCACCTCAATGGTTCATCTTCCCAACTGGATGCTCTCTGTAATTCTTTTATTAATAAATGGCTGCACCCGGGGCTGCACATTCCTCGGCCTGGCACTTAAGCTGGCCTCTACTCGTCTGGTTCTCTTGAAGTCCGTATAGCATTTCCCACCTTTACAAAGACTGTCATTGTGCTGCGTTTGTTCACCTAAAGGAGCGCTGGTATCTAAGATTGGTAGAGAAGAATCTTTTTCTTCTGCCAGGCAGAAGATTAATCCTGAATTTACAAACCCTCCTCATGCAGGGGTACTCAGTTCTTTGGTGGTAGAACAGCCCGTACATTGGTTTACACTCTCATCTGTTATGATACTGCCCTGTTGACTATCAGATTTCTCATATTCCATTCATGGCCTGGTCAGGGATATCATACCCTACTTGCACCGCTAGTGATAGTGACATTCCCTGCTTGCACTAAATGAGACTAGTCCTAACCTAAAGGTAGCTTATGTAACATTTTTTGCTGATTGGTTGGTCCAGATTGCAAAATTTTGCTGACAAATTAACTGTAGAATTGACTTCTATAGCCAATTTATATCCAAATAATACTTCCAATGTTATTATATACAATTGTGGTACAGAATTACATTGTTTGTATGTATATTTTAACACTGATAGCATGGAACTATTTCATCAAGCAGACTAATGTTTCATGTGTGGTAACAGGCACAACTTTTGTGCAGCAATTAGACAGATCTTACTACACAATAGTGATCTGGCCTTTGCACTAGATAAAAGTTCCCTTTAAAAGGGAAGTATGGTAAACTGAAGCTTGGTGTTTCCATGCAATGTGATTTCTACTTCTATATAAATCGGGAAATAATCCAAATGTATCAGGAAAAAGTAACAATGAAACTTGAATGTCTTTTGTTTCACAATAAAGGTTGATCATTATGATGATGCCTTGCATAGTATTCATTACAAATAGAGTGATACAAAACTCAATTTGTTTTTTCATTTCACAAATTGTGCACTAAAATGCAGAAGATTGCCCTTTTTAAGGACTCGTCCCCTTGTTCTCAGTAAATTTTCCCAGTTCCCCGCTCCCCCACCCCGGGTCCCCGGGGGAGCACTTTGGGCACATTTTTCAAAAAATCTGCCGGTGCCATCGTGTTCAGCGGAAAAATTCAGTCAAGAAACACTGTCAAACAGAAATGGACACAATTTCCCTGTTGCGCGGGCGTGGACCCGAACTAACTATGCATTGTCCCAATCTAATAAGATTAATGGAAAAAGATTTTGTATTTTGAACGTACCAAGTTGCGTTCGAAACAATAAATATTCATTATCTCATCTAAGGATAAAAGTGGTTGAAGTGCGACCTCCTCGCTTTTGAAATGGGGAGCGGATTCTAAAAGGAATGATTTCCACTAAACTTGTGCTCTGCAACACGGTGTTTAAAATGTGAACCATGCTGGCTTGCCTCTTGCTTGACCCACCGCGTTTTAAATTGTAGGCATTTTTTTTAAACATAATTTTTGTTTTTCCATTAATTGATTCTTGTGTGCTTATATATTTTTATATTTCTTGAGTCTTTTACATCTTGCACGAGACTCGCTGGTCGGGTATCTCATAGTTCTTGATTGCTCTGTTTTAACTGCAATTTGTTTTCTCTCTTTTAATGAATATATTATTTTTTTTAATTTGTATAATTGTTTATAATTTTTTAATGAATTTGTGAATAAAGTTTTGCTAATTAACGTCTGACTCCAGAGTTTGTTTAAATATATATTTTTTTGTGTATTTATTGAAAAATAGTCAACTAGAGCTAAAGATAGTCCACCTAAAATGCCCAATTCCAAGTTTGAGATTAATCGGAATTTTCGTTTGTATGCGTAAAACATTTAATGTGTAGTATACAGTTCCATATGATACTGTTGTATAACGAAAAATTCCGGATCCGAAATTTATACAAAGTTTGCAATTTTCTATATTTAAGTACGGCGATGGAGCTAGCTATTGCACACAGTGCTTAGTATATGTACAAGCATTATGATAGCAAAAAACACAATTTGTTTGAAATTGAAGGGCGCCTTCCTCAGTGAGACGCGTCACGCTGGCATGCTTATTTTCTTTTTCACATGAGAACAATGGTGCAGCGCTGACTTCTCCAGTTGGTAGAAAACGTTGAATCACTTCGTTTTTGGGGCTCATAAATACGTTGTTTCATTTTACAAATATTGCAGAAATGTTTCTAAAAGTCCTACTTCATACCTCAATGGTAATAATTATAATTATAATGAGACGTTTGGGTTTGAAAAACAAGGATGAAAGTGAAAAAATCCTTTTGAAATACTGCGTGGTCTTGACACATTCAGGAGCCCCACATCATTTTAAAGTTGACGCAAATTCATAAAGGGACATCTTAATCTGTAAACAGTATTTTGAAAAAAACTGTGGGGCCGGGTCGCGGTATGATTTTTAGATTTTTACAGAAGTTGAAAGACAACATGAAAGAGACATTAATAATAGCACTTGGTTTTCGAATTGGGAGTGCACTTTGCTTTGTGTAGAAAACGTGAATAAGAAATATAAATGAACTATCATATCAGAGTACTTAGTAATGGAATGTTTTGGATGTATATGCCATTGTAAAAGGTGGAAGATTGCAATGTGGCAAGAAAACATTTTATTTCCAGCCCTAAGAGTTTACTTAAAAATTTAACAAAACACTTTTGGTATGAAAATACATTTTGTACAAGTAAATAGATAATCATGAATTGTGGTGGTATTATGGTTATAAAGGGGATATTTCAAGATGATTTTGGTGGAGAATATGAGACCGAATGCACAAAAATGTTTTTTCGTTTCGTCCTAAAACATGAATGGCTGACTATAAATATGGCGATTTTTCAAACAAATCGCCAAATTGGGTTAATCAATTTTGATCCGCTCCATTTTGTTAACAACCCTGGGCTTTTCGTAAAAAGGGTATTTAAAAAACAGAGTTTTTTCGAACCGATACATAACTTGAACCAAGCTTATTTGATGAAAAGGCCAAGTTAAGAAAAATAATTTCAATCGATAAACCTGTTTCCCCCCCCCCAAAAAAAGGATTCATGGAAATTCGATTTAACAGTTGGGCCCATACAACTGCATTTTATCAAAAACGTACCTTTTCGAATCGATAAAACCGTGTTTTTTTTTTTTCGATTGACAGGGTTTTGGAAAACCTGGCTTTTCCAATCAGCAAGCCTGGGGATTTGCAAATTTAAAAACAAAGTAACTTTTATTAAAATAAGTTTTTTTAAAAGATAGAATTTTTAGCTCGAGAATTTCCTTTCTCCGCTGCCAAGAACAGTCGGGGAAATTTTTCAATAAGAATTTTTGCCATTGGCATTTGCAAAACTTTTATTTTACACAACTGCTGAAAAAACAAGGCGAACTCGTATTTACGCATGCGTAAAATATGTCCCCGCCGAATGTCCCCGCCGAACAATAACATTGATAAATGCAACACAACACCCCACCCTCCCCAACCCCTCAACACTCCCCCCCGTCCCAAAACCCCGCAAAGCCCACCCCCTCTCACACCCCAACCCCACCCCCTCCCCAACACCCCACCAAACTCCCCAACACTCTGCAAAACCCCACCCCCCCGCAACCACCTACCGCCTCCTACACCCCTCAAACACCCCACCCCCACCCAATACCCCTTACCACTCCTCCCTTTCCCCCCACTCCGCGCAAACCCGCCATTATTCCCCCTCCACAACATGCCCACAACCGCCATTCCCCTCCCCAAATACCCGCAACACTCTATACTATAACCCCCCTCCCGAACACCCTGCAACACACCTTCACCCCTCCCAACCCATGCAACAACAACCCCACCCAACACCCCACCCCCTCCCCCATCCCTTCAACCCAACCCCCACCCACCCCTCCCCCTACACCCTTCACCATCAGTCACCCTCTCCAACACCCTGCGCCCACCCCCCCCCTCCCCACTTCCCCCGCATCAATACCCAACCCCTCCGCAACACTCGCAAATAACCCCATCCCTCCCCCTATGGCAGAGTATTCCTCATTATCAAAGGAATTGGTTGCCTATCCATGTACCGTTTCAGAGATACAGTCATTACGCATATTTAATTAGCTCATTGCATTCCTAAGCCGTGATACACATACTTTAATTACCCAAAAAGATTGCCCCTATAGGCTTCCTGCAGCGCCGGAATTTGAGTATTCAAGATGTACCGGTTCAAAAATATAGCAATTATGCTGATTTTTGCATATTAATTGCTCTTTGCATACCTCAATTTGGCCTGCAAAATACGCCCCAAATCAATTAGGTCGAAACGTCTTCCGCCCACTTCCTTACACCAAGTTACCAGCCATTATATACGCTTACGTAACTCCGAAAACTTGTACACAGGCCTTGCGGGAAAATTCTCCGTAAATTATGCAATTAGATACTTAATTAGCTATTTTTAAACGCTACAATCTAATCAGGTCGAGAACACTCATCAGAACCCCACTTTCTTCCACCACGTTACATCAATTTCGCCCCTTACGGAAACTCCAGATAAATTGTATACAAGATGGGTTTTATCATTTTTATCACGGACGAACGATGGACGCTGCTCATTTTAATAGTCCCCATTCCGAACAATCGTTCGGTGGGGACAATAATGGGACTCTAATATGGTTTTCAGCAAATGCCACTTCCTTATTCAAACTTTTGGGGCCGTCCACACTTTGGAAAGGGTAGTTACTTATTCCAAATATAAGCCCAAAAGAACAATTTTTAAGGTTACCCATGGACGTAACATGGCGCATTTTAAATAGCTTTAAATTTAATACTCTACGGTATTCAACAAGGGGGTGAAACGCATGTCAAACCAGTCGTCCGTGTCTGGGCGCTGACATTTTGAATTTGCAAACACGGAATAATTATCAGTTTGGGTGCTTGTATACACACATATGTCAATTCGATACAAACAATCCGCCAAAATATCGTTTTGTTGGATGTTGGGTGCTATTGGGTGTTAAATTTTGTCCTACCCATGGCCATCACAACGAATGAAATGACCATCAGTCGTCTTGATTAATAAACCCGCCTCAATGAATACATCTTTCACCTAATCGCGCATTGCATTATGAGAAAAAAGAGTATCTGAGCACATTGATCCAGGTACACTATTATGACAACCCTGGCCACCTCTAACACATACATGTAATTTGTACATCACTACCGATTAGTGGATATGCAAGCGGCACCCACAGTATGTGGGAGAAGCGGGAGGCATCCAGCCATTGTCTTTCTATGTTGGTACTCTATGTCTTCTTTTTGGTCGGCAAACATGCGAGAACGGTGATGTCTAAAGATTACGTCACTTTTTGGCTCTCTATCTATATAGAACCTCTTGGTATTAAACATGTTGTTATAACTCAAATCCGAATCTTGGCGCCCGTGGTCTGAATCCCCCAATAATTTGATGATACTGATTTAATATCACAGTCCAAGGGAAATAAACAAAACTGGTCAGTGCCTCTTTCCATCAGTAACATACCAAAAAATATTTGGCCTATTACCTAGTATAAACCATCAAAGGTTTGTTTTTATACACACCAAACACCAGAATTAAAATGGTTTTTCTTCAATTTAGATCCAAACAAATATAACTAGCTCACATACCTATCGCAAATCAACAAGTAAATATATTCCAAGTAGGTACTCAATCAAGTTAAATTATTGGTCAATTTAGACTTCAAAATACTATATGCTTCCATATATAAAAGCACATACTCATGCTGCTAGCTGTTAGATTTGCTTTTCAATCTGAGCCTGATATGGGATATATCTACCTTGACCCATCCGCATACCAGGTCTGTAAGAATATTGCTTCAGACTGCCCAAGCCCTCTGTAATGTGTAATTACTAACACCCATAACATGTTAAGGCAGAGATGATAATAATAGTAATGGACTTGGATCCTTGAGCAAGTCTACAGATTTGTTTTTTACAATATGGGCAAATTTGTTGACATACATTCTACAGCCTCCCGGAAAACATGACCTTCACCCCAGTGTCCTGCATATTTTGAATGTACGCACACCTGTTAGCTAGGTTTTTTATGCATGTATCTCCATTCAGTGTAAAATGTGTGAAAAACAAAGTCCCAGCTGAGTCTAGAAGTATATTTTACTTTTCCTGAACACATTAGCCGTTACTTTGTCATTTTGTCCCTTAAATTCATTTACATACTCTCAGATTAATACAGCAAATTTTCAGGAACGTAATGCACTCATTATAACACAGCAGAAATAAAAACACTTTCAGTTCCAAAGAGTGAACTTCCTTCCAGTTTTGGCAAGTGGTTTTCTATAGCCGGGTCGCTATGCGACCCGGCAAAAAAGTCGGTGCACGTGAGCTGTATCTGTTTGGAGAAAGCGAAGAACACGGTAGTTCAAGATTGCCAGTTTGAACATGAATTCCCCCTATACTTTAACTTAGCGAAAAACATCACTGATTTTCACCGTTTTCTGTGTGGGGAATCAAACAAGAGCAAGGACCGTGTCTTTTGTGTTTGTTTGCAAATCACCATGCCTTCTGAAAAAAACTTCTGACCTCGTACAAACAATTTCTTGCGTTATCATTGTGTCACTGTGACCTCAGGACTGACTGTCCTCGGAAATCTCTGAGTCACGAAGCCCTTTAAATAATAAATTTTTTATTTTACCTTATATATTTACTCTGAAAAAGTGTGCTCTGTTGCATTGATTTTACCTGTGGTGTAAGTTATCAATAATTGGACTTGGGTCAATTTTATATTATTTTACGTTTTTAACGTACGGCATTCGTCATGCCAACGCAAGGCCAGCTTGCGTGATGTTTTGGTCAAAAACTAATTGGTGGTGCCTCACACTAAAGGAGGAATTCCAAGAAAATCACGAAAATTGTCATTGTCAAATTCGGAACCGAAACGTTGATTGTAACGTCGACTCAACCCCTTTTAGCACTGGGAACTCAACCAGCGCAGGATCAAGGTTAAAAATGGCCTTTTTTGGGTTAAAAAATTGAAGCTTTTTTTGAAACGTTTTTAGTATTCTCCCAACACTGTCGGCAACAGCGACACCTAGCCTACAGGCTGCAACATGCCCTACGCAATTCGGCACGTTAACGGAATAAACCACTATTCCTAGTATTACCAAGGTGTTGGCAGAAAACTAAATTCAACCCCCCAAAATTTTTTTTTGGAACTCTTTCCAAAACATTATAACTTTAATTTGGAAAGATTTTGTATTGTGCCACCACCTATGCACAAACAAACCGCTCGTTGTTTTGCCTTGTATTTTATGCGCCAATGGCATGTGACTGATGCTGAGTGAATTCTATTTTTAATGCCCGGTACGTCGGCGATTCACCGGCCAATCATCGCCAATAATCCTTAAGTACAAAATACCTTGTTTCGCCGTGAATATCTCTTGACAGAACTGTAGACGAATGTCAAAGAAACACAACCATTGAGGGCTGCATGAACGAAATTAACGGTAAAAGGTGGAATTGTTTTCATCCCCTACCATAGGAACGATCAGAAAAAAGTAAAAATTTTATCAACAAAATTCAAAATGATTGTTGGTGAGAAAGATATATAATTTGTAGTAGAAGGAGAAGGTTGTTTACTATAGCTAGGACTAGAAATAACAAAGTTATTGTAAGAAATATGTTCCACAAAACTTCTTTTTAAGCACAGGATTAGCTTCAAAACTTGTGACCACTAGCTAGCAACTGCACTGAACTGATGGGGCTCACTGAAAGCTGGCTGTTCAGTTTCAGTTTGCACATGGTTCACTCTCCTTTGGAGCCGGTCCATTGCAAACTATTACTTGACCCCTGGGTTGTAAATCTGTTTCAACAGAACAGGGACTGGGTTACCAAAAACCTTGTGTGGTGTGTTTTGTGTGGTGTTTAACTGATTGCTGCCACACGCACGGCTGGCCGACCCGCGCATCAGTTCTTCTTGGTTGCTTATGCATTAGATATATGGGAAATACTCTGGCGTCGGACGGTTTAGACTCCGAGCGCAGTGGGGCCCTCTTTCCTGCTCCCTTTTCGGTATTTACGTAAAGAGAGTAATAGACATAAGGAAAGAATGGGTTCTGAACACTCGAAATCGTCACGCTGTCACGCCGCTCCTCAATTCTCTCATACTTTGATGCATAACCGTGTGTGTGTGGTTACTGATAGTCTGCCGCACGCGCTGCCACCGCGCATAAGTATCTTCTTGGTGCTTATGCATTAGGTATATGGGAAAACTCGGGCGTCGGACAGGTTAGACCCCGAGTCGCAGTGGGGCCCTTTCATGGCCCCCTGTTCGGTCGAACAGAATCGGTCACGCGGTCAGAGGCGGTCCTCCTTCTCCCTTACACTCAATGCATAAAAAACCGTGTGTGTGTGTCAAATGAGCTGGGCTGTGTGTTTTGCCAAGATCATCAATAGTTTGGCGTGCAGAGTGATACAGGAACACCATGACAAGGATTTGTCCCAAAACAACTGGTGGAATTTCTTTTTTGGGCATGGTCATTGAACAGAGCACAATAAACTAAATTGCACCCATTAGGGGGTTACGGGGACTTGTATACATTCAATCCGAAATATTGAACCTAGCAACACCACAAAAAACGACTTCCAAGTGAATAAGCTGCACATGTCGCCCACAAACGGCAGGGTGCAGTGTTGCCAACGCCGCGTTTACACGCACAATTGGGCTGCTTTTTACCATGGAGCCAGCCGCGCCCTAAAAAAAAAAAAGGCCGCCGCGGGTTACCCCAAAAAACTTGGAGGACTTTTAATAGTCCCAAGGCGCGGCACCAGATAGGCATCCGCGGGCATACTTTATCCCTCTGTCCATCATTTATTTCGAGCTTCGAGAAAGTTTTAAAAGGTCGTAATTGATTAGCGCTTACTTTCTTCTTGAAAAGCTTTACACTGCATTCACTAAAGGGGGGACCGCTCGGGTGTTAAGACAAACAATAGTTAAACAAAACTCTCAACTTCATCCCGTGATCTGAGTGCTTTGTGCCCCCTACACGACGGGGAGTAGGTTGCTCATTCAGGTTATAACAACAAATAATTATCCTAACAACAGTGACGTATGGGTGTACACGTGAGAGGGCAATTAAACCCTTCTTAAGCTGTTCGGGATGTGCTTACACCGACGGGGAGTAGGGGGTGCGCACTCAGAGACTTATAACAACAAATAATTATTCCTAACAACAAAAGTGACCGTCATGGGTGGTACAATGTTCAAGGGTAAGGGTTCTTCCCGGCTCCCAATGGGGTGAACAGTGAGAGCTGTAAAGATGTAAGAAAAAAAGAGACGCTGCACGCATC
>JAMKCH010049326.1:0-11090 GCA_023653785.1 Ophioderma brevispina | reverse complement strand
TTAACACCCCACATAATGCTATCTAGAAAATGACGCCTTCTTTCAAGCGCGGATGATTTTAAGTTCAAGTTCCGCCGCCACACGGCCATGACCCCGGGGGATGCCACCGCAGTTCAATACCACAATACAGCACACGATCACCCGCCACATCTCCATTGGTAAGCACGATTAGCTGCATCGTGCCCGTTATTTCCCGGGAAGTTTCCCCACACGGTTCGCCTGATTCGTCTAGTATGTACTTTTGCGATATCTTAAAAAAAAACAATTATGGCAGCAAGTCTCCATTCAAGTAATGTTTCCTCTTTTAAAACAGGGAAATATGTCCGTAATATGATTTAAAATTTAGAAGCCTTATTTCATTGATTTTAGTTGAATTTTAGAACTACATTTTTAATTTTAACCAGTAAAATAAGGTTAAGTTTTTTGTTATTATTAAGCTTTATAATTCTTTCGCATTAACTTAATATACTCCTACGTGTTTACGAATGAACTGTTAAGCCTATTATAATTTTTAATAATAATTGTTATAATTTTATGTAAAACTTTTAGTACCAATTTCCCGCCTAGGCATTACATAAGTATATATTTAAAATTAGATTTGTGATATAATTAACTAATTTTTATAGGCCCTAACTAACAAATTAACATTAATATTATCCAAAATACTTTGTTATAACACATAAAAACGTTGCTCGCCATATATCTACTTTACTATATTGGTGAGATTATGTCGCAGGTTTACGTTATACGCTGTTCCAAACTAATAACGAGGCTGGCATAATGCTCCACTACTTATCGCGACAATACGAAGATTGCAAAAAATTACAATTTAAAAAAAAAGTCAGCAAAAAGGATCAATTTGATAAAATACCAATTCTTGTGTGAAGCTGAGTAGATTCTGACCTAAAATTTATTTTAATATTAAAGTAAGAATTAAAACCACCTTGCTTTACCATGCTTTAAACTTTAATTCAATGAATTCTGCGCGAACTATTGGAATGCCACGCATATTAAAACCTGGTTATTGCTTAATGTAGAAGTTTGTATAATTAATTGTATAATTTTATGGTGGATTCTCGGTCCCCTGCGCATCAGATTATGATCAGAAGAGCCTGAGAGCTAAATTGGTACACAGCAGAAAGCCTGAGTGAGAGCATAATTGCGTTGCACCGTGAATACAATCGATAACATTGCACTGAATCGGTAATAAAAACTCCGCGCACAAAAGCCGTTTGTCAAGTGAAGTAATTAAACCGGCTCGGCTGGAGCCAATCTAATTGGGGGTCTAATACTGGAGCGACGATACGGTAACGATAGCTGTGCCTATGTTTGTGTTGCTGAGTTGAGTAAAAATCGTGACGCTTGTCGTGCTTCTTATCGTATCGTTACCCCAACTGTCACGATAAGCGTATCGTTGCAAACTGGGGAGGTCGCTACTAGATTAGATTTTATTTAAAAAATCAAAATGGCGGACACAATCAGGCCTATTTTTTA
This sequence comes from Ophioderma brevispina, assembly GCA_023653785.1. NCBI lineage: Eukaryota > Metazoa > Echinodermata > Ophiuroidea > Amphilepidida > Ophiodermatidae > Ophioderma > Ophioderma brevispina. The sequence goes on along the minus strand of JAMKCH010049326.1, from coordinate 9,596 downwards.
TCACCTGGATATCTACTACACCTGCAAAGAGCATGTAATGACTTTGCTCAGCAGATTCTGAACGCTTACGACGCAAAATATTAATAATAGCACGTGATCCCATAATGATGTGTTCATGACCAGTTACAAAAAGATACACACTGGATCTAACACAATCAAAACTAATAGAGATATATTTAAGACTCGTTTGTTGGTAATAATTGGAAGGTTGTTCTGAAGTTTCGGATCACATATGCTGAACGATATACTAATTCCTACTGTTCCTCCGAGGGAGAAGGAGATGGTTAATATCCTTTGCGAGCATAAGATTCTAGAGATGTTGTAGGTTGTGATGCAACACAAAAATGATTAGGTTGTGCTCACATTCAAAGACTAGTACATACGAGCATCTTATAGTGTGTTAATAATGCACAACTAGCAAAATAGTCACTGATGGAGTGTGGTGAAAAACCAGGAAGATTATGCATTGAGCGTATTGTGGTATGCGATGAAAAAAGATACAATTACTCATTACATGAAATTTCCAATTTTGTCTTTTTTTTTTTTTTTTTTTTTTTTTTAAAAAAAAAAATCAACAATCATTGAAGAGTTGAATGCCGACAGTGCTAACCCCAATCTGAAGCAAAATATGCTTCATGAAATTCTAACAAATACAGGAAAACGCTAGATTCATGTGTTTAATCCTTGCAACTCAAATCTTTGCAGAGATTTGGAGGCATTTGAAACGATGGCTAACAAAAAAGCATTAGAGGGGCAACTAATAAATTCGCGTTCCTCTTTTATACCCTATACCTATTTATGCTTAAATCCTACGGTGCTAATCTCTTAATTCTAGAGGCTTCAGGATTGATCCTTTTGGGATTTATACGGTAATCCAGAAGATATTCGTTAAAGGGTGATTTCTCCCTCTCTCTCTGCTCACGCACGTCTCTCTAATCTCTGTAATGGACGCGCACCTCTTCCCACAGTGACAAATACTGACAAAAATCAAAACAAACAAAAAATGCAACACTGAATATAAGTAAACACTATCCGTACAATTGCAACGTTAGTAAGAATATGGGCCAATGGGCTTCGGTTTTTAGTAGCAAGGAAAATTCAAAGTCAAAAACTTTGCTGGTTGTATATCTCCTTCGAACCCCTAGCATTAGAAAATAAAACATTATGTATTGAAAATAGAACTCATTAAGTGTTAACTGAATACTCAGTCAAAAGTTGGCTTCTACACCCAATCAGAGTACTTTAATATGACTGAGAAGTGAAATTAGCATTTTGGCAGTATGTGGTCCAAGTGATTGGAAATGACACTTTTGTGGCGAAGAATATTGTCGTGCATTTAAACCCAATGATTCCAACTAACATCTTAATTTCCTCCGAGCAGAATCTGATAAAAATTCCAATATACCCTTGGCGCCTTGGAAACCTGCCCATTAGAATGTTACCGCAGGATAACCTTCAACCTTATTAGGGCTTTACATCGTGGAACTAAAGCGGCATGGACATTTTCAAACAATGAAATTCTTCAATTTGCTAGCAAATAGTAGTCTAGGCCATTGAAAGAATAGAGATAATTTGACACATAAAAATAAACATACTAAAAACAGATAGAAACATTAATAAGAGGCAAAAGACATCTAGTAATTTGGGCAAAACATGTAAGTTTGCCATAACAAATCTGTCATTACATGCACACTATTTAGTCGTTTCATCGAAAAACGTAGATTACCCCATAACAATAAAACTGATTAAAGGATATTTACTCATTGTTATTGTAGTTTACTAAAACCATTCGTAAGGAATTCCTTGTAAAGTAACATATCATTAGAAAGGCAGTTTTGAAGGTCTAAATTAAAAAAGCTTTGATTTGCATGTAACAAACCCGAGTTAAATAATTGAAATAAACCCCACCCATTTCGTGACTGTAATATTCTGAGTAACTTGCAGAGGTTGCTATTTACACCACAAATCAAATATGATGAACAAGAAAATCTCTATTAGTTGCATCTTTCAATGTCAAAATGAAAGTATATTTTATTTTATGACTCAAAAATCCTCAACAAAAAAGCTAAATTTAAAAAGCTGCGGACAATTTTAAATGGTATCGAATTTTTCACTCATCATGGTAGCTTTTCTTAGAGGATAAACATAATGATGTTTGGCAGTGCTGAGTTTGCGATGAAACTTAGTTATAGTAACACGCTTGATGAATATGAAGAGAACTGAATTATCGTTGAGCCGAAAAGCCCAAATTTATTTGGATTATAAAAGGATTTGACTTAAAAATTATTATTTTCACACGAGAAATAAAGCGATAAAAGTAATGGTGAATGAGGAATTTTATGTAGCTTCACTGTTATCGGAGCCAATGAGAGAAAACAAATGAAAATGACCCCTGTGGTCACATATTGCCATATTTGCCAGCTTCTGCTCATCATCCACCGTAACTAATGAAAAAAAATACAGGTAGGAGTTGGAGGAATTCTGAGAAAATATACAGAATCGCATCTCCCAATCTAGCACCAAATTCCAGCACAAACTCCTCATGATAAATCCTACTTATAAGAGGAGTGCACGTGTTTATTGGTCCCAGGGTATAGATAAATGTGAAAACGACTTTGTCTTTAAGAGCACAAGGAGGGGAACTCTAATTACATAAATCTTTGAACAGCTCATTATAACTATAGCACTATAAGACTAAAGCAGGCATTTATTAAATACAGATTAAAGGGATATCCTCTTGACTGACACAAATCATCATTAAACCTATTTTGGTAGGTATCATTAGAAAAAAAATAGATTACCATCAAAATGATTTACTGATTTCCCTTATGATGCTACACGATAAATGAAGGGTTGTCTGTGGTTAATAATTTTAACTGAATTAAAACTGAATATCAATTGGAATTTTGGGCTGTTTGTATGTTGAATAATAGAATGTTGGCAAATTGACATCTTGTTTACTAAAAAATTAGATCTGTTTTTCCCGATATGGTTCGTGCCATTTGACCTATGGAGCTGATATTTGGATTGCAGGTAGGGAACAACAGTTGAGGTGTGTCCTCAGGTTACGAGACCCAAAAAGGTCCAAGATCTACCTTTGCGGTGCAATTCTATAGAACTGTCCTATGACTACAAATGTTGTTCAAGAGGAACGCTGAACCTGGCGCACAGAAACCAAATCTGAGGTTAAAGGTCAACACAGGTCAAAGGTCAATCCAGCTTGGGCAAGAAAGCCAGGTAATCACAAACGCTGGGTGAACGCCTAGGTTGCACTTAAAATATGCTGTTTGTAATAGTAATAAGCAACAGCCCTTGAAACGGTTTACGGTGATTAAGCGATAATAAAAACTGGTTATTCTTATTATTATTATATGTTATTACGAAAAATATTTGTACACATAACCTAAGAGTGTTTAAACTAACTGGCCAAAACGTATTGCAGCTCCAGAAAAAATATTTATAATAGCTGCATGGACGTCAAAATGTGTTACAAGGAGTTTTGGACACACATTATTTTCACACAGATATAGATGTCATTTCGCACAATCCTAGAGGCGAAAAAAAGGTTGATTTGATGTATGTTCCTCAAATACGGAGTGTTAGCGATAGCGAACGATACTTTTTGCCGATTTATACCCATGAAGAACACGACACGAAACTCAGAAATGAGTCTTCCCCCCCCCCGTCGCTCCCCCCGTCCAAAATAGCCGCTAAATAAATGGTACGGGTTTCTCAGGGTTTACTCTAATGTTTACGGGACAAAAAGTGTTGTGGTTGTTTGGACCTGGATAATGAAATAACGTCAATGGAAGAACAATGATTTCAAAAAAATCGGTACATTTCAAGACATTCGCAATGCAATTTGCATGATAAATCACGTGGGGTTTTTATGTTATGATCAATGTTTGATCGTGGTTATCCATGTGCGGTACTTTGTCCGTTTACGGACAGAAAAATACAAAATGTTGAATTTTCTTCAAATCGGGAATTGGCACGAAGATCAGGGAACATTATCTGACTTAGGACAACGGTTGGTGATATCAAATCTCAAATGTCTTTAGGGGGACGAGGATGTAGATTAATAACTGCCCCCTTTAATTGCTTACGTCTTAGAACGTTAACTTTGCGGATAAAAGTTTAGAAAATAAACGGGATAAATTCTATTTTACGATAATCAATATAATGATACACTGGCATCGCGGTTCAACATATACGTCAAGCTATAATTCATGCTCAGGGATCAACATCGTCTGTATTGAACTCACACGATATTTTGGCGAATTTGTGTAACTTTTTCAAATATGTACTGCTTAACCAGAGGCGACCTTAAGCCTGAAAATTGATAGACTTACTATTTTGTAGATTCCAGGTTTATTCTTGATCAAGCTTCAAAGTAAGGAAAGGGCCCATCGGAATAAGAGGATTGTTCAAACTATGACAGAAGGGGAAAATGAGAGTGAGGAAGAAAAAATTTACTGCGTGCAAACCTCAAAATAGATAAAAACAGAGTGTCATCATGATTATAGTCATCAGTAACACGTCGTGTCTAGACAAATGGCACAGTTTGCATACCCAGTGACATGTTTAAGTGGAGACACTTTAAATTTCGGTAACAACGTTGTATATGGCTTAAAGACTCCGCAAACTTAACCAGGTCAGCGGTTATGTTGACTTGGATTTCAAAAGGGGATGTAGTTATTGTAATCAAAAGGTGTATTTAAACTTCTATTTTTCCAGTCCGTCCACTTGACATTGGTCCCGATTCTTTGCAGTTCTTGGCGTATCTGAGCCTGAGTAAGTCGACACTGCAATGAAGATCTGGTCTTTGGTTTAACATATTGAATAGAAAAACTTGATCTCGCATGAGTATAACTGTTCTTGACACAGTCAGAGTTTCATTCACTGGATTTAGAAAAGAGACTCCTAGATGTGGGGTAGTTATATGGTATCTAATTAGAGCGGCCTCAAAATCAATGCGATGACGCCGTGATTGCGGTGGAGCATGTTTCATTGTTAGGAACAATATAAACCGGTTAACTGAAAAAGCCTGTCAGGAGTAGTAAGCGGATATGGGTTGACGTCTTGAGGTCCCGGTGTTGAAATAGCAGTAATGATAATATATGTGTGTGTGTAAGTGGCATTTCTTCACTAAGTACAAGATTTTGGCTAATCCTCTGCGACTAAAATATTCTTACTCTTATCTGTCAATTTACAAACATAATACAAATTATTGAATATAAAAAAAACATGTATAATATTTATCTTGTCACAGTTGGACAAAAAATCCACCTTTTATTTAATTGCTATCAAATTTCTGATTTGAAATGATAATGAGAATTCTGTGATGACATCAACAATATAATGGTTCCCAGTAAGTTTATTTTAATTTTACCCGACCCACCGAACCTAACGCATACCAATTGGACGCACCAACTATTAATTTTATCATAATAAGTTATTTTATTGAATGGAGGGTTAATTATTTGGTACTAATCAAAAGAATAGTAATTTACACGGTTAAAAAAACGGGTAAAAATTAGAGTGCAAGCACCCTTTGAAAAAGATTTATTAGAAAGGAACAGGGCATAAATATTTTATTTTTAAGGCTTATTAGGACTAATGACCCTCGGACCAATGAACTTATATGACCTTATGCTCAATTCGAACTAATGACCCTTCGGACCAATGAAGCTTATTTTCAATTCGGACTAATGACACTTCGATCTAATGAACCTTATGCTGAATTCGGACTAATGACCCTATGCTATATTCGGACTAATGACCCTTCGGACCAATGAGCCTTACCTCAATTCGGTCTAATGACCCTTCAGACCAATGAACCATATGCTTAATAAAGTTTAGGATAAGTCTGTAGAATCTTCATAAGTTACTTTTTCCAACTGAAGAATTGCCAGAAAAGGAAGAAAAAGGCAGTGTTCAAAGATATGAATCTCCATTCACTTACTAATATTTTCGATTTTGTCCTTATTAGGTTGCTTCTGGCCTTATCATTTGCACGGTATGTTAGGGTACCTGTACTTATTACAGACCTGCAAAAATCTGATTTTTTATGATTTTGTCGATTTTCTGATTTAGCAAATCACTGATAGTGCATTTAAGCTCAATTCGGACTAAAAACCCTTCGGACTAATGACCCTTTGGAATAATGAACCTTAAGCTCAATTCGGACTAAAAACCCTTCGGACTAAAGACCCTTTGGACCAACGAGCGGACCCCTTTGGTACAATGGTAATCGATATTCAAATCGATCAATGAGTGACGTCGAAGTGCACCTGTTCAATGGGTACCTACCTTTTGTGGACTGCTTTGAAAATAACCCATCACATGTGCATGTTGATCTTCTGGGTCTTACTTTTGGTAATTGCACGAAAGTTCTGTGACTCTCAAATGTGTGCGAGGCTTCCACGACTTTTCTTCGAGTACGTGTCAGCTCATGCACCCAGACAAAGGAAATAGACTCTATGGAATAGACCAATGCGAGCAGCCAAATGATGGTCAGAATTGATTCGCCATTACTGGGTTATCCAGCCCTAAACCTCAATTCTTTTGTACGTTTGTACCGCACTTTGAATACGTACATTTCAAAATTCGCGCTTAATGCGTACATTTTGGGTGAAATGCCCTCAACAATGGCTGCCAGTGCAGGTAAGTGTTTGAAACAATAGTATATATATATAGGCAGCCATGCTGTATTGCAAGGAGCCTACGTTGACTAAAATACATTCACCTCAGTGCTACCAGGGTGCTTCGGGGAGCCATCTGCAAAGCAGCCATATTATCACGGCGTTGTAAACGGTTCACCTGCTATTCCAAAGATCCGCTATTTCGAAGACACGCTTACTCCATATGAAGGGGTGGACCGTGGATCCAAGTTGACGCAGGCTAATTTTCTCGGAACGAACTGTAGGATTTTAGTGTTTTTACCCAAAAGTTGTAGTTAGGGGCGGTTGTCAGTGTACTACTTCATAAGTTGGGCCAAAATTGATATTTCAGTTTTATTTGTTTAAGGACATCAAAGAGAATCACTTCCCAACTTGTTGTGAAATTTCCAGTGTCGTATTTCCACCTGAGGGCGCCATTAAAGTTTCTACAGGGGACAAATGTCAAATTGATGATATTGTGCTAAAAACCTCATCATTGTGTTCCTGTAGTCGTAAGGATTCAGGAAAGCTATAGTTTACCCTATATGGGATGGATCGTTCAGGAGTTACTAACACAAAGGTCAAAGGTGAACTTTTTGGCCTACAGGGTCAAAAATTCAAAAAATGCATGGATTTGAATGCAAATGGCCTCAAATTGATCCCTTGACCAAACCGATTCATATCAAGAATAATTTGCCCTATCTAGGATCTCCCGTTACCATGGTAACACTCGAATGTAAATCCGTGTCCATTGAACTCTATAAGAGTCAGGCCATTTGAGGTGTTACCATGGTAAGAAGTAATCCTGGTAAAAACATCCGTTTGAGACCATTTTCATCAAAATCCGTGCATTTTTTTGCATTTTTGACCCCTGTAGATCAAAATATTGACCTTTAACCTTTTTGCTAATAACTCCCGAACGATCCATCCCAGATAAGACAAACTATACCTTTCCTGAATCCTTATGATGAGAGGAACACATTGGTAAGGGTTTTTGCAACAATATCAATTTGACATTTGACTCCTGTACAAACTTCAATGGCGCCCCCAGGTGGCAGTACGACGCTGACAATTTCACAACAAGTTGGAAGTGATTCTCTGGGATGTCCTTATACCTATAAAACTTAAAAATCAATTTTGGCCACAAAACATGAAGTAGGAGACAACCGCGCCCTGACTATTGCGCAATTGAAAGTTGTTCAATTACCAAAAATGACCAAAACGCGCGAAAAACGAAATCCTGGGTCCAAATGCCCCCCCTCCTTCTGAAAACTTTTATACCACTCTTCCAAAGGTTATTTATTACGCTATTCCGAATACTGAATATGGTTCCTCTATTCTGAATACTCAATATAAGGGACGCTGTTTTGAAAAATAGTATGGGTCGGTATTACGAATAATTAAAAAAGGTCCTTTATTTTAAATAGGAATAAATAAACAAAAATGGTTCGCAATTCCGAATATTAAAAAGCGCGCTATTCTAAACATCAAATCTTTATTTGTGCTATTGCAGATTCAGAATAGCTTAGCTATTCCTTCCTCCATCAGTGGACTATTTTTGATATTTGGTTGTAGCGGACCTCCGGAATATGGACCTTATTTATTTTCGAAATAGTGCAACTGCAGAATAAACGATCCTTTGGAATGGTAGATCTTCGGAATGGCGGACCTTTAGAATAACGGATTATGGTGAGTTAAACGTCCAACGAAATGCTTAGCCATTTGTGTTGACAATGAGACTGAATTTCGACAAAGCGACCAAAAATAAGCTCAAATGGTAATTCTAACAGATATATACCCAGAAAGAAAGTTTGATATACGTCTTTCCACTCGAGTTTCGTAGTGTCGTCATAACGTGACACTGCACCATATGACCGTGTTTATTGTTCGGGTAAAAAAAAAAGTTTATCGAGGAAAAAATCGCCCAAGAAAAAAACATCGGGCGAAAAACAATTTTTTTCTCGAAATATTATGTTTTTCAAATGATAAACGGGTTTCGTTTTGATAAGCTTAGTTTATCAGCAATGAACATTTTTTCGAAAAATAACCAAAGAACCGAGTTTTTCGTAAAATAAAACTCATGATCTATCAGTGAAATTATTTTTTTCTCGATTGCTAAACTCTGTTTTTTTTATAGAAAAACATTATTTATTTTGTTTGCAAACAATTATTTATTGATAAACTCAGTTTCTAGAAAAACACGGTTAACAGGCGATAAACTATACTTTTGGGTTGATATGTTTAACATGTGAAAAACATCGTTTTATAGATAAACTCGGTTTATCGAAAAACACGGTTTATCAGTCTATAAGCATTGCTTTTCCAAAAACTTTTTCGATTTCAGTTTATCAGTAAACGTGCTTTTTTAAAACAAAGTATTTCGATTAGTGGTGCCTGAAGTCTGCACCTTCCAGCACTTTTTTATGTGAAAAGACGTCAAACTGTGTAATCACGAGTAATCGAAATATCACACCCCAGATACTAATTTTAAAAAGTGAAAACTTACTCTAATTTAGTATTTTCGGTGACTTTTACGCGTTTTTATACACGCGCATGATATCCACCCTGGAATACAAGTGGCCCAGGGAATAGAGTACGGTGTAGAGTTAATATTGGTCGACGAAAATGGGGCTTTTTCGTCATAGGATGTTTACCTTTTAGCCATATGATTTTACGTGCTAAGTGAGAAAAATAGTAGCTCTTTTCAGACACCAAAATATTGATCACTTCCATTACAATCTGGGGTTCTGGGGACGAGGCTATTAGCGATCGGACCATATACCTTTTAATGACAGATCTTTACAGCCGTGACCGCGCCGTTATTGTCCGGGAGCTTTAGATCTGTGTAGCCAGAAGGCGGAAATAAATAGGTAGAAGCTGAATTTTTCAGGATAGTTTCCTGATGTTGTAAGGAGCAACATATCAAAAGTCCCC
>JAMKCH010049325.1:0-10335 GCA_023653785.1 Ophioderma brevispina | reverse complement strand
AATCTGGCAATGAATACGATACTCCATCATGGGCTATATTATGGATAATATTAAACAATCTCGTACTCTTCCCCAGTTTAAGAAACATTACAAGAAATATCTGGTTTAAGCTTGACTAGTATCTGTCAATATATTGTGTCTCTCATTGTAAATTATATTATAATTGTATCATGAATATGCCAACATTCTATGCACTTGTCTCGTCCTGTCTGTCTTGCACCTGTTATCGTCATGTTTTCAATGTTCGTCGTTGTGATATGGTGGCCGTCCTTACGAGCTTGCTCATTTTGGTCAACCTGCCAATGTATATTATACTTAATTGTTTAATATGTCATTCTGGTAAATAAACTGAAACTGAAACAATATTATCGTGTTTTGAACTTTAGAAAACGGTAATAGAGGCTGATAAAAAATACCACGTAATGTGTGATATGCGCAATTGTTTTACGAGCCGAGACACATTTTAAAGAATGAATTTGGGCTGGCGACATGGCGAAAAGCAAGAATTATGCATCTTCAGCCTTATTGCTTGACACTTTCTCGCCCGGTTACAACTTCTAGTCCAGATCATTTTGAAACCATAACTCGTAAGTATAATATATATAATAAACATTCATTTTGGTCAACCTGCCAATGTATATTATACTTAATTTTTTAATATAATGTCATTCTGGTAAATAAACTGAAACTGATACAATATTATCGTGTTTTGAACTTTAGAAAACGGTAATAGAGGCTGATAAAAAATACCACGTAATGTGTGATATGCGCAATTGTTTTACGAGCCGAAACATATATATATATATATATATATATATATAGGTAGGTCGTGTTCTGCGTAGCACTGGATCAATATATTTTTTTTTTTTTTTTTTTTTTTTTTTTTTTTTTTTTTTTTTTTTTTTTTTTTTTTTTTTTTTTTTTTTTTTTTTTTTTTTATATATATATATATATATATATATATATATATATATATATATATATATATATATATATATATATATATATATATATATATATATAATAAACATTCATTTTGGTCAACCTGCCAATGTATATTATACTTAATTGTTTAATATAATGTCATTCTGGTAAATAAACTGAAACTGAAACAATATGATCGTGTTTTGAACTTTAGAAAACAGTAATAGAGGCTGGTAAAAATACCACGTAATGTGTGATATGCGCAATTGTTTTACGAGCCGAGACACATTTTAAAGAATGAATTTGGGCTGGCGACATGGCGAAAAGCAAGAATTATGCATCTTCAGCCTTATTGCTTGACACTTTCTCGCCCGGTTACAACTTCTAGTCCAGATCATTTTGAAACCATAACTCGTAAGTATAATATATAATAAAAATTAATTCTTAACGAGCAAAAGAGGCTTTAAACTGTTCATGACTGTGAACGACACGAAAAATCGCTTTTTTTAATACTTTATCGGAGAACGACCCATAAATCCCGCTGTACTATATTGTACTGTGCTGTTATTTATTACAGTCATAGTTAGATGTTGATACGAACACAAATTATTTAGAACAAAATAGAGAAAATTACCAAAACATTAATAATAATATTAATAACTCTAAAATTATAGTTATGGGGAAGGTTTAAATATTCATTAGGTTATAATGAGCTCTTATAGTTATTTAAATTAATTAATATTTATATCCTTTGTTATTCTAGTGGATAATCCTTCATTTGCATAAATTAATATTCATATCATTTGTTATCCAAAACGGAATAAACAGCAATACAAAGGGAGGCGTTAGGGGGAAGGCATATTTCGCCCTAACGCCGTAATGAGTGAATAACAAAAAAGCCAATTTCCCCCCCTAACGCACATGATAGCAATATAAAACAACGTCCAATTGTAGACAAGTAAATGCAAACTAAAAATTATGAGAACAATTTCTGGAAGCCCATATAACAATATAACAAAAAGTCATAAGATCTAAATAATAAATACAGACAGAGACATAAGACAAAAAAGAACAACAAACAAACAAACAAATAAACAAACAAACAAACGAAAAAAAAGGAACATACACATAGGATATGTTCATGAATAGGAGTAGTAGGTCACTTACTCCCTGTGGCTATTATTTTCAAAGCGAGTCTAACTTTACACCTGAGTTTAAACTAATATTTCAGAACATGGAAATGCTTTCAATGTTCAGAACTACTTTAGTATAATTATTTTCAAGGCTGTGCAAACTACAATACCCATACCAACACCCCAGCTGTCGATTACAATAACATAAGTGAACAGGTAGAAATGCCCTATTCTTACTAATCACGTCTGGGAGTCAGCTTTAATGTCAAAACAAATCATCGTGTGGTTTCGTATTGCACTCAGTTAATGTAATGGATATCTAGATAGTTATGTGCTTAATTTAAATATAGCGCACAAAGTGAAATGTGATAACAATGTTATGGATTTTGGCAATACAGTAAAGACAACATGAATGGACGCATGAAAAACAAATTTAAGTTTCGAACTCGCCTGCCGTCCCAGCCAGCCAGCCCGGCCAGCCAGTCAGACTCCTATTATATCTTTTAATTACATTAAAACAGCGTTTGTTACATTGATTCGCTTTATGCGTGTTTTAATACATTGTTTAGCATTCTAAATATACGTAAAACGAAACAAAACAAACAAACAAGCAAGTAAAAACAAAACAAGCAAACAAAATTAAACAAAACAAAACAAGCAAACAAACCCATTTTGGAGAAATGTACAGTGATATTTTCTTTGGAAGAAGTCCACAAAATATATTTTTACACAGGGTATTTTATCTACTTGTGTACAGCACAGTAATGCTTAATACTACAGCCTGTCTAAAATTGGTACAATCAGGAAAAATGTATGAAATTTCAACATACTTCATTTTTACATGACATAATATTAAACAACAAAGACTGAGCTTTCCAATAATGTTTGTTTAATCTTACTTGCTTTAGATAATTCAGAGATATAATTAATTTATAATGAGTCTAAGTATGACTAATTTCGGGATATTCCGGAGCATAAGTCTTGTAATGATTTTGATTATGATTTGTGTAACCTTTGGTTAAGGGGTGGTCGACTCTGGCCATTTTGGCCACTTTGGCCTCTATAAATGTGTTTTTAGAAATGTCTTTGTGATTGATGATGTATATGATTGTTTTATATTATGAAAGTAAATTCATATGCTTCTAATGTAGTGCGATAGGCCAAAATCAATTTTGCGCCACTTTTATGCATGGGTAGAGTTGTTTCGAATACTGTGCTCACAAATACCACATGGGATCAAACAGAGAAAGATGCTTGCATAAGGACTTTGATTGCTAATATCGGTGAGGTAACTGATTTCTGCACAGGTTATTATTAATATTGTATCTTTCAATACTCTGGGATATGTCAAGTCCAATAGTTGCACATTTGTTTGAAAATGAACAAAATGTCATCACAATTTCTTTACCTAAATATCAGTGACCAGTAGATGTGCGCCATGCTGCATTAACTCAAGCAAATAATAGCACTGTTGATATCCAGTAAATCCGCTCGGTATGCAAAGGATTAAGCGCTTCAAATTACCTTTTATCTGGAAGTACAGAGCAATTGTTATTACCCATACAGTCGAAAGTTTTCCGGTGCTATAAACACCCCGATTAAGATTGAGGTATTTTTTTCATGACGCAAAGCACAAGATACTTGTTGTCCTCTTTCAGGAATAAATAAACCTTAGGCTTCTACTGTGCGTTCAATTAACCTTGACCGTATATTTCATCATTTTCCGAAAAGGAAACAAAGATGAACAAAAAAATCATGAAAGGAAGTTGTTTGCAGATTGTGACCTAACATTTTTGTGCAGAAACAACTTACAGTAACTTGCCGCGTAACTCCATTTCTATTCATTTTACCGTGTTGTTAGCATAGGTTTATTTTAACGAGGCCAGCTCAATCTACTGGGCAGTTATAACACCTGAAATCGTTTCCACTACATGGACATTAGTTGCTCTGCAGTGCCAAATAATAAATTTTTTTTCCCGCTGCATACCCGGTGGATTTACTTATCAATAACGTCATTATTTACTTGAGTCAATGTAGCATAGTGTATATCTCTCGATCACTGATATTCAGAAAAGAAATTGAGATGATATTCTATTAAATTTCATGAAAATGTGCAACCTTTACCATTGCCATACCCAATAAATGGTAATTATAATATTTATTAGTATTTATAGTGGAAAAATGGTTTACTTCGGCGAAGTATGTAATCAAAATGAACAATTTTTCATATGATCCCATGGCCAAAAAAGATTGCAACTTGGCAAAGGAAACTAAACACAGATTAAGGTACACAAATGAAGTCTTGTTTTCTCGAAACAAGCTTTAATATTCAACATGATAAGTTTCATAAATAATAAACAAATACAAATATTAATTGCACGTTTAATGAAATAGAGCTTAGAATTTATTACAAAATTGGTATCTGTTAAATCATGCCAGAAGGAATATAATTGCAACCAAGATAAACACTCGAAGTCCAAAGAAATGGTTTAAAAATATAGGTTAAAATAAATCTTTTTTGCGTAACTAATTGTTGAAGTCAATAAAAAATAAATTTGGAAGCAAGTATCAGGTGTCGGTAAGACTTTCGAATGATACTTGAAATCCATACAAAACTCTCTCCTCCAAAGTAAATTGAGTATGCTGTACGTCCATGATTCTCTCCTAACAAACAACAGTATGTCGAATGATATACACTTTATCTTAAATTCAGAACTTACTGAAGATAATTTCAACAATACGTACTTGTTTTCGCATTTATATAGTTTCTTTAATATGAGGGTAATCCTTTCTTTGAATTTCAAATATGTTCAAATATGAATAGCGTTTCACCGTTCTCACTCAACCAGAAAGTGGCACAAACTCAATTTCTGTGTCCCGTATAAACTGTACTTATCTCTCGATTGAAACCAGCAAATGAGATAACCAAAAAGTATTGGAAAGACCAGTCTTTTTTCTTTAACGTGATGCTCAAAACGACTAAGATTTCATATTGAAAAAAAAAATCATTTTCGACGGTACCATTTCTTTAGACAAACTGTACTTTGGATTTGACCACTTAACGTGACTGTCTCGAACAAAGATAATCATTCTGAAATTTAAAAGTGGGGTTTTAAAACTTAACTGGCCGTTTAAAAATGTGACTCTCCATTCAATTACTTGTTGGATTATAGTGTCCGTACGGCAAATAATGACTAAAAATCCCATTAAAAAAAATTGTCTCAGAAGAAATGTGAAAAAAAAAAATGCAAATGCGAAATGCGCTTTTTTTTTAGAAAAATGCTAATGCGAAATGCGGTATTTCAATTGTTTTCTATTTACTACAATTTTGTGAAAACAATTTTACAAGTGATAAAAACATGATGCGCTAAAAGGCAAATTTTAAACAAAATGCGCGTTCTTCTGAGACATTTTTTTTTTGGCTTTACTGGGTTAATTTTGGTCTTCACTTGCAGGATATGTCAGGATACATTGTTACAGATAGGCAAAAATTTGATTTTTGATACTTTTTTTTATTTTCTGATTTAGCAAATTAAAAAAAAAAAGAACCACCTTACGACTGGCGTTTTTCATCTTTAAGAAAATAGGGCCTGCTAAGACACTCAATAGATAAAAAGTGGCCCAAAGCAAAATATTGCAATAAAGACCAAACATTCAAAGAAAACAAAAATTACAAAACTGAAGAGCCCCGTCAATCACATTAGGTAAACAGAGGGCTAGCTTTTGCCTGCAACCTACTAGCAATATTAAGTGCGTGCTTCATTCCACATCGTGGATTTATATATCATAACGAACAAGTAAATGACTTATAGATGATCACACGTGCTTTGGGGTCTTTGGAACGGCTTCAAACCTACACTGCGAAAAGTGCGCAGATAATAAGCTTGAATGGGATATATTTGGTCGTCTAAATGATCATAGAACAAGTTTAGAGTTTATTCGGTTCTATCCCTAACGTCCCTTAATCGCTTCAAAACCCACTTGCTTTGAGTTAAAGGAAATTGCTCCAAGATCTAACAAAAAAATAACACTACCTCACGTTTTGCGGGTTAAAAAAGTAGAGTTTCTCCTATCTGCAGGTTGTAGTTCAATAGTTATGAGTATAAAATAGGTTCAAGGTCACACTGGGGTAGAATTTCAGCTATATCCATTGGTTATAAAAATGGTGTCGTATCGCTCGTCTAATGGTACAAGAAATATGCTGGTTGCACCGTTCATGATAATTTTTGCATAATTAATATACAAAATGTAACTGATGGGGATACAGGGTCTATGGGAGGTAACTCTGTACTTATTATATAGCCCTGTCAAATAAAGAATATATATGCAATCACTAATGACCAAATGAACCAATAAAAAACCAGTCCGAACAAAATCGGA
Source organism: Ophioderma brevispina (assembly GCA_023653785.1). Lineage (NCBI taxonomy): Eukaryota > Metazoa > Echinodermata > Ophiuroidea > Amphilepidida > Ophiodermatidae > Ophioderma > Ophioderma brevispina. Next base: position 3,898 of record JAMKCH010049325.1, on the reverse strand, counting down.
CCATCCTCTAAATTTTACCCCATGATAACCTTGAACTGTTCAGTGCCTATTGTACTAAATCTATAGATCATAGATAGGGCGGGCAAACTATACCTGTTTTAAACCTTAGGAGTAGCCCAATAATTGGTATATCTTTTCAATTAAGTCGAACAATTTTTACCCGTGTACAAACTTTGCCTCCTTATTGCTATACATGGTCCACTATAGGTAGATTTTGGTAAACTTTTATATAAAATTGTTGGACAATTTCACAGTATATTAACACCAAAATTGTTTCTTTTGTAATTTGTTTTGGGTCAAACAAAAAAATTATTGTACTAGAGGTATCTTGCCTGAATTCCATTTAGTAGAATAAGGAGCTACAAAGATTATTTTGTTATCCCCTATATCGTAACCGTTATCGAATGATATTACTTTCGTTAATCATTCCGTTGTAGTGATGTACCGAGGGAGTCGATCCAGATGGGCAAAGTTCCCTAGTCGTCCCGCCAGAGACAAAAATTGTAAGTCGTCTAAATGATTTGCTTTAAGTCTGAACTTAAATGCGCGCGAAAATTGCCCGATGTTACTTGAATTTTACACAAATGTAGGCTGGAATTGATCAAAATTCCCAGAAGAGGATGAAACTGCCTATTTTGGTCATATCGTCTGGATTTTTCTTGTCGGTGCGCCATTGCGAGAGTTGCTTTGCATCTTGGTGATAATAGTCGTTACAAATACTGACATCAGAGGATTATATCATGTTATCAAGGATTACTGAGGGTGTGAAAGTGCTTGGATAGAATATCAAACACATGATTACACATCCCTTCAATGCTTGTCACTTAAGTTCAATTACTACATTAGCTGACTGTTACCTTTGGTGGTCTATTTTGACTCTCATCAACTGTTACACTGTTACGATCTCCTTTAGAAGCTTTTAGAGGCAAGATTTACCATTCGATAAGTACTTATAAGACGTCCATCGGCTTCATTTAACATCACCTGCTTGGCATCTTGAGTAACTACAATGAAGGTGTAGCTTGTTTACGATTTGGAGACGCAAAGTGCATGTAATATTGTCAATCTATTGCTGCTACGAGATCACCTGAGGCAGGAAATCACGGTTAACCCAAGGGAAGGAGGTTAACATCAGTTGCACTGAACGCTTTAAAAAGGCTGCCAAATCGGCATCTAATTGTTTTACCATACTTTTCGCTTATTCTTACAATACCACCTAACCCAGGAGAAAGGGTATTATGTATATCATAAGAGGTAGTTGAGTGGAAATGCTTGGATGCAATTTTGCCAGCCATGGTTTTGTTCGGTTCATGCTTCAATATTTAAAAAAAAATAGGGTTTACATTCTTAGGAGGTAATCTGCATTTTGCAGCTGGGAAGGGTTTAATGGTGGAAATATTAAATTAGGTTTAAATGAGCTAAAATAATAAGGCTAACTTTTTTTTAACAAAAAAACAAAACTCCAAAAATACACTTTAAAAAAAAAAAAAAAAAGGTTGAAGACACACTGTAGGTAAAGTTCAGATATGAGGATAATTTCAAAATGGTCTATGTTATGGAATTTCCCAGAACACAAAATGGAATTAATATCATTAAAAATCGAAAAAAAAGAAATGACACTTGGAGATGTTTTCCAAGCCGTACGACTGAGCGAATCAGACCGGTTTGACATTTTAACCCTGTGTACACCTTTCCCCTTGAGAAATAGCTGCAACCATATTTTCTTTATAAAGATTTACTTATGATACTTTAAGGCCAAGTGCACCAAATCGGGGTAAATTTACACGTCTAGTAAGCCTACCTCGCTAGTAAATACTCGCCAACTTACGAGTACAAGTTATGAGAGTGCTAAAGGAAGATTACTTCGATAGTAATTTACATCACCCCCACCCTATACACCACACACAAACGATCAAAGTTACGGAAAATGAACAAGGGAACTTGATGTCCTTCGGGTTCAGCAGTCATGAATGAGATTTCGTAAATAAAATCGAAAACACCAGCACTGTAGAATTGTAAAACAATCTTTTGAAAATTCGATCTTCTCCTTCAACTATTTTCTTTCTACAGGAAGGAACTTATACCAGAGATTCGTTGTAATATTTGGAGCAACTTTTGGGAGATGCATATTCAAAATATTAATTAAGAGGTACAGGCCCAAAGAATTTGCAGTGATTTATTCACTTTGAGTAGGATAAGTCATAATTAGCACATAAAATATTATAAATAGTCTAAAAAATATATATAAAATAAACCTGTTGTGTGCCTTATGGTGTGTGTTGAAGCACATAGAATGAACCAGAAGATTCTCAGAAGAACAGAAAACCGGAGAGCGTCTAGAACATATGATTTCATTAGAAAGGTTTAGAAGGTGCTGGAGTTAACTCAAATTCAGGAGAACTGACCAGACAGGTTTCACTGATGAAGATAGGTGGCGCACTGCTGTTAATTCCACAGTCAGTGAGTAGCTGCTATGAGATTCTAAATCTATACAGTACAGGTGGAATGGTAGAGGCATTTACAGCAGATTCCAGACTTATGATTAATGGGGGGACTAATTGTAGCACATGACCATATAGAAAGGACCGATCCTTTAGTATTGTTTGTAGAGGAGATATAAGGACTCTGGTGAGAGGAGATGAGGCGAGTATAACAAACATCTCCTCCAAGTTATTAGAGAGTTCTAAACATCGCGCCAAGTTATTAGACAGAACTTCAAGGTGACAGCGACAGTAATCGCCGTCAAATATAGTCTTCTGTAGTGGGACAGTCATAGTCTCAGCCCAAGCCGTTTCGTCCGATTGTGTAGCCGGGTCGGTTTTGTATTCCGTGGCCTCTGAGTTATCCATGGATAAACAAGCTACAGCACTTGAGACTTGATATTTAGTCGACCTCCGAGCGTCGGGAGTCATAAGGAGCGGGTTTCTTCAGTAAGGACAAGTCGTCGGAACACGTCCACTATTGGAAATGGGAGTTTTGCGCTGGAATATTCGCCAGGACTCTTCGCAAGTTCGGCATCGTAAATGTAATCTCGCTGCAGCCGCGTCGCGGCACACACCAGTAGTAAAGTGTATAGTTCATTAATAACAACTTTATCTAGATTGATCTTTGATATTGATCCTATCGAGGTTTGAATGAGATTGATTTCAACACATAATTGAAATAATCCATTGTTTTAAACTTGTAATCAAGTCACAGTGTATTGTCGAGTTATTCAGGAGTATGAATCCGTAGTTTTGAGGTGATTTTGGCATTGGTCAAGGTGACCGTAACAAAGTGGGGGCCTAGTCCGGGAAATACACTGTAAACATATAGTTAAAATTTTGACAAATTGTGATTGTGTGTTTAAACTTTGATATCTGTACTGTATATGTTATTGTGAAGGAGTGTTATACACTATGGCGTTGAACGCAGAAGAGTTTGTTAAGTGTTACGTGAGGAGAAGTTTGATGTGCCAAAAAGCCGGACTAAGGATTTGCCAAGTATTACGGATGGAAGTTAGCATTCCATGAGGGAAAAACCCCAGTAATTAAAAATCAGTGGATAACCCATCTGTGGAGAAGACTTGTTAGATGAGGGATGTTTGGGAAAACTTAGTTGAAATTCAGGATGTGTCAGATAGTGCTTTGAAAAGGAACGGTGGAAATGCACAAGGCCAATAGAAAGACAAATTGGCCTTAGAAACAGCAAAATTAGCACAGGACGTTCAAAGAAAGACACGATAGGTTAGCAAGGGAGAAAAAAGAAAGACAAGATAGTTAGCAATGGAAGAGAAAGAAAGGCAGACAAATTACGATTAGAGAAGGAAAAACTTAATTAGAAAAGGCACTAAACAGCAGGAAACTAGATGCCAAATAGAAAGGGAACAAAAAGAGAAAGATGAAGATTAAACATGGAA
>JAMKCH010049324.1:0-103599 GCA_023653785.1 Ophioderma brevispina | reverse complement strand
TTCTGTGGGTGTTATGCATATTCAAGAAGACGTGGAATGGGGTGCCATTTTCAATTTCCACACGGGCGCCAAAAGTTCATCGTCAGTTTGCCCCCCGGGGGTATGTCATCCTGGATACGCCTCTGCTCCCTCCCTCCCTCCCTCCCCCTCTCTCTCTCTCCCTCTTCCCCTCTCTGGATTCAATTTCACATACCTGGAAGTACAAAGTTACGTTGACTGTATCTACACCATCTGAAACATATTTTTCAACATCTGAGAAATCCTCTGGATAGTAATCTTTGGAGCAAAATCTAAAAGGCGTATCTTTCTCCATAATGTACATCCTCATCGGGTTAAATGATGTCCACACAACGAACAGTGACATGCTAAACTTCCTCCCATCTATGAGGAATGGGTTCGCAATGTATTCCTGTATTAGACTGCGGGCGTTGAGATCGCATTCTGTGTCAACAATCAATCAATAATCAATCAGTCAATCAATCAATCAATTACTACAACATATCGTCATGTGAGTGCAACAAAGTCGTGACTGACATTTTTGGCGAAATTGAGTTATTTATATAATATGAAAAAGTAGATCATTACGCTTAATTTGATATACATTTCAGGTGACAGTCTCAATTTATTGCAGAGTTATTAAGCTAAATATGCCTATTTAGGTGTAGATACGACTTTGTTGCACTCAAAATTGAATTTCTGTTGAGTGCAACAAAGTCGTAACTGGTAGATACGACTTTGTTGCACGACACGGGAAAACTGGTATGTAGATATGACATTTTATTTCTTGTAATGCGATGGTCTTTAAAAATGTGTATAAGTAAAAAATTCCCCATAATATTTTGTGAAAAGAACAATTTAATTATTTATCAAATTTATGCTAATTTCGGCACAAAAACCTTAAAAACATATCAAAAAAAACCTTTTTCCACTCAATATTACGCTCAGTACTTAATTAATTTACAAAAGTAAATGAATACGCATAATTTAACATATATTTCAAGTATAAGGCTTAATTTATTGCAGAGTTATTAGGCTAATTAGGCCTAATTAGGTGCAGATACGACTTTGTTGCACTCAAAATTGAATTTCCCGTGTCGTGCAACAAAGTCGTAACTGGTAGATACGACTTTGTTGCACGACACGGGAAATCATGTGTGCAAGTACGCCATTTTAATTAGCCAATTACTTCTAAATTATTTTACTTAAGCGGGAAATTGAATATTTATAAGATATTTAAAAAATACATTTTTATCGTGTGTAAGAATTATTTTCATTTGAAAAGTCACAAAAGAATAAAACACAAAAATGCTTCTCCTCTAAAATCATGAAAATGTAGATACGACTTTGTTGCACTCACACGGCGATATAATAATAACCCATCAAGGATGATGAGGAGAATGAGGACGATGACAATGACAATGACGACGACGAGGACGACGACGATGACGATGATGATGAGGATGATGAGGATGATGAGGATGAGGATAAGGATGATGATGATAAAGATAAGGATAATGACGACGAGGAGAAGGAGGACTACTACTACTACTAATAATAGACCTGATTATAATACTACCACTAATAGGAGAGGGGAATGATGATGATAATCACGGGGATGCGGATCAAGATCAGGATGGGGATCAGGATCAGGGTTAGGATCAGGACGATGATGATAACGTCCAGACTACGGAGAGCTGACATGCTTTACTTGCTCCTCCTATCAATGGGTTCATAATATATTTACTATATTCACTATGAAACTATAACACTGAAAAATACACTGAAAATCACAGAGTAATGCTGAAAAACTCTGAAAATTATCTGAAAAAAGAAAATAGTAACACTAAAAATTTTCAGTCGGGGTTCAGAAGTGGATCAGTTGCGTTTCAAGGTCGTTGCATACTGCCAAGCCGCTTGCCGTCACTACCCAATCATGTCAGAATCGCTAGTGGTGATCTGAGCGGCAAAGCGTCAAGCCAATAAATCCGTCTCCTTGCCGCTCGGGCTGCCTCATTGCCCAAAGCGGAAAATCGCATTGAGTTGACTTGAATTCAACTCTGGAGCGGTGCCGCTCATGACGGAATTCCAAGCGATAGCGACGCTTGACTATAATAGCTCGATCCTGCAAGCGGCGTACACCAAGCGGCTTGCCGCTGAGCGGCATGAGACTATGTAATCACCTTTAGTGTATTTTTCAGTGTACTCTAATTACAATAACAATTTAGCCAAGCTAACTTATATGATTATTTTTTCAGTGTGATTAGGGTTTCTTCAGAAAGATTAACATTTTCAGTGTGATTATGTACAGGTTCATGTTTTTCAGCGATGTTTTGGTCCAATTTTGGTGTGATTATGAATCCTGAAGCATCGCAGTATATTATAAATATGCAAAATGTAAAATGGATGTCACTTGCATATTGAATAACAAAGGAAGTCATTTCAGTGTGGTTTCAGTGTTGAATTTCTTTTGTATTTGGTTTACGTGTATTTCAGTAATTTTTAGAGATTTTCAGAGTTTTTTAGGAGGTGCAGAAAATTGTCAGTGTATTTTGCAATGTTGTAGTTTCATAGTGATTAAACTGCGGGTGTTGAGATCTCATTCTATGTCAATCATTCAATCAATCCTCCTCCTCGGGCAGAAAACCGACCATTCAGAATGCTGCAGTTTTTAATATGGATCCAGTAAAATAGAATTTTAAGTGACGCGTAAGTGATGTACTTACCATGTACTTCTTTGACCACATTACCTCGGTGCGTTACGTTTTTCTGAATCCAAAGTCTTCTTTTCCCAATTGTATTTTGCACCTTCGTTATAATTAAGATGAAAATGGAAATTTAGATATTTAATTTAAAAGTATATCATCTTAAATGTACTCAATTTTCTTTCATCTAGTTATATATATCAAGATTACAGGAAGATCAACTATTCTATACAATCATTCCATGCTGCCATAAAAGGTTTGTAGTTGGGAGAAAGTTAACTACAAATACCAAATTCAGATTGTCGTTTCTATATACACTATACATTTCTTTGCTATTTTTCCCACAAGTGTCCAGTATTAAAGAGATAACAAATACCAAACTATACAGTTTGTCGGCAGTGCGGCGAGTACTATTGTTCCAATGAAAATTGTTGGACAGGGTCATTTAGCATGAGCTTCCATAAATACAATATGCAAACGACCTTGCTATTGTCCACATTCCCTGCACATGTCTGCAGTTCAAATCGATGAAAATCAGGCCCATGATATAGCGCATGAGAAATCAATTCCGTGATGCTAGTAAATGTAAGTTTATACATTGAGGTCTTCGCACATTCTTAAAAACGTGTATCGAGGATGGTTCCAAAGGAGGGCTTTGTATGGTGGGGGCGGTTTATTAAGTTTACATCAAGGAAATACCTTTTTTTTATTTTTTTTTTAAAATAAAGAATAATCAAGATGATTTGGTATCGTGGCTATGATGATTAATAGTCATCCTGTTTATTAACGGTAAAAAGCTAGAATTGAAAAAAAAAATAAAAAAAACACAAAGATCCTACAAAGTTCGGAAGGCTTTGTTGAGCGATAACGATTTTCCTAGTGATAACCTCAATAAGTTTGATGTCTATGAGAAACTGCCAAATCCGCGTGATGGAATGCAAAAACATACTCTCCATATAACCGCTTCAGATGCACTAGGATTAGGGTTTCAAAAAACAAGGGTAAGGTTTTTGCAACTAGGGCTTTGCTTTAAAAGCTAGGTTTAGGTTTCAAGATAGGGATAGGTTTGCGAAGCTGGGGCATAGGTTTTTCGAGCGTTGGGTTAGTTTTCAAAGCTAGGTTTGGGTTTGATGAGGCGCATAATGATACGCCTCGACTGGTTCCGTGGTCTTTAACCACTAGCTACCATTGCATATCTAGTTGTTTTCTTTGTTCCGTAATATCCAATAAATGTGTGTGTTGGGAAAAAAGCAAAAGCTTCAAATCTGTCCATTCTGGCACCTCAATTCAAGTACAGGCATTAAAGAAACAATGGGAGAAATTCTTACCTACAACGAAAAGGTTCTTTGGTCAGGGCATAGTGCACGGTTTTTGGTATATATTTTCCTCCATGTGTAGTAAAAAGGTCTTTACATCCAAATATCCGCGCCGGGTAAATGATTAACCTTTGAATAATAAAGTAGACATACAAATTAAAACGTTGATGAAGTTGAATAAGTAATTTCTTTGACAGAATTTTTAGAGCCTGGTCCGACCTAAAAGCTTGCTTTTGTACCCAATCAAGGTTATTACTGAAAGAGTCGATGTACATGTTACGATGTGTTTCGAAGTGGACAGGAGGTACAGGGTGTGTCAAAAAGATTTACACTCGGTTTCAGAAAAATCTTAAAATATTTAACAAGTTTCTTAGAATTGTTTTTTATAAATGAAATCCATAGCTCGTTATATCCACTCTCATTGGTAAAAAAATCTACGTTTTCCCCATTTTCCATGTTGCAGATCTGGTTAATTAAAGGAAGCTGCCAAACCATATTGACCAGGGTTGTACAATTCTTCACTCCCACAGCAGCAAAAGCCATTGAGTTTAGTACGGTCATCTAAATGCTTTTCAGATTTACTCCTTGTATTTTGTTCTAAGTAACCAGACCTACATCCGAACACTGTTGTGTGATAACATCCTAACCAATCGTCAATGGCAGTAGCGTAACACAGGGCCGGGGGGAAGGGAAATACGCACTTGCCCCCCCCACCCCCCCCCGGGCCTGAAATGGAAATAAGCTTAAGCGAGCGGTTTTATTAATTTTTAAAGCAGGAAAGTGGGAAAAAAATGTCAAGCAGAAGAAAGGGAGTAGGAAAACGGGGAGGGAAGGGAGGGAAAAGGACTGAGATGCAAAGGAAGGCACGAGATGGACGTGAATGGTGGTTGAATGTTCAAATATTGATTACCCAAAGTAGCCCCCCATCAGGTTATGAAGCAGTCGGTGGAAAATGTGGGTCAAACGGCTGTATTGCCTACATATTTGTATTCAATTTCCGCGAAAAGATATGTGAACAAGTTCAAACATTTTATTGACAGTAATGCTTTCAAAATTTGGATATAAGATTGCATAATGTTGTTATGTTTCAGATAATTAAGGAGTTGGAACATTTTTCTCGATGAAGTTTAAACAAAGGTTCAAGCAAGAAAAGAATGTTCATGATGTGCGGGTAGACTTATCCAAGTCCTTTGGGCCAAATCCCCAAACAGTGATTCGTGGACAGGAGGGGAAAATGGGTTACCCTATCTTTAAGATAGCATAACTTCGCAACTACAAAGTTCAAACAATCAAAAATGTCAAATTTATCTTGTAGGTGAAATAATCTAGATTTATATGGTGCTACTCCGTATCGTTGGTAGATTTTGCACTGCTGTAGAAAAAATTCAAACAAAAAGAGTGTAAAGCTTTTTTGACTCACCCGGATACGAAAGCCAGAATTGAGACCAGAAGCCAACAGACAGAGTGCGAGTAAAACGAAATAGTGAGAGGGGGTGTTAAATGACAAAGTTCAAATTCAAAAAGACATCAGCAACCCAATCAAAGTGCCTAAAAGAGACATGAGGAAGATTTCCAGGAAGAAGCGCCCCCAATTTTTTCTCGAACCCCGTTTGTACATATTTGGAATGCTTACCAATGTATTAGATCAACACCTGAAGTGCAATAAACCGGAATACGCCGCCTTTATGTAATAAACATGATGATTTAGTAGTTTCTGTCGTGCACACAGAAAGTCAAAGCATTGTTTTCTATGGGGAACGATTACGATAGCTGGCAAGTTCAAAACAAGGTTTGCGGGTTTCTTTTGCACCTGTATGTCTCCAATAACCTTCGAAACGTTCTCGGTAGGTGGTCTACAACCGATCCAGTGAAATTTGAGAGAAATTCGTATCCTGTCACTTTAATGCGCTCATTCCTAAAAGTCCGCTACATGTGCTTTAAAGAAGCATTACATAATCCTAGCACCTCATATTTTATTAATCTTTCACTAGATATTTACTTGAGAAAAGGTTATTTCCAAAATTACACTTGATTCTAATTCTGACGGTGCGTTTTGATGTTATGGGCAAATGTTTGTATATATCACGTTCCACATAGGCCACAAAAAAAAAAAAAAAAAAAAGTCTCTTTGGCCAAATTCCACAACAGTGATTCCGTGGACAGAGTGAAAAATGGGTACCTATCTTTAAGATAGCATAACTTCGCAATACAAAGTTCAAAAATCAAAATTCAAAATTTATCTAGTAGGTGAAATAATCTAGTTTTATATTGTGGTACTCCGTATCTTTGGTAGATTTTTCACTGCTGTAGAAAAATTCAAACAAAACGAGTGTAAATCTTTTTGACTCACCCTGTACTGAAAGCCAGAAGTGAGAAGCAGAAGCCAACAGACAGAGTGCGAGTAAAACGAAATAGTGAGAGGGGTGTTCCAGACAAATTTCAAATTCAAAAAGACCATTCAGCACCAATCAAAGTGCCTTAAAGAGACATGAGATTTCCAGGAAGAAGCGCCCCCAATTTTTTCTCGAACCCCGTTTTGTTACATATTTGGAATGCTTACCAATGTATTAGATCACACCTGAAGTGAATAAGCCGAATACGCCGCCTTTATGTAATAACATGATGATTTAGTAGTTTCTGTCGTGCACGACAGAAAGTCAAAGCATTGTTTTCTATGGGGAACGATTACGATAGCTGGCAAGTTCAAAACAAGGTTTGCGGGTTTCTTTTGCACCTGTATGTCTCCAATAACCTTCGAAACGTTCTCGGTAGGTGGTCTACAACCGATCCAGTGAAATTTGAGAGAAATTCGTATCCTGTCACTTTAATGCGCTCATTCCTAAAAGTCCGCTACATGTGCTTTAAAGAAGCATTACATAATCCTAGCACCTCATATTTTATTAATCTTTCACTAGATATTTACTTGAGAAAAGGTTATTTCCAAAATTACACTTGATTCTAATTCTGACGGTGCGTTTTGATGTTATGGGCAAATGTTTGTATATATCACGTTCCACATAGGCCACTGTGTTGTAACTTCTGTCCGTTTATATACAAAATACAAAATTACGATTTTTTTTCCAGAATAGATCGAATTTTTACTAAGATCAAGGACACTATTCAGGCCAACGATTCAGATGATATGAAAATTTCAACTTCTTTTGGGGTAAATCGGGGTTACGAGGCTGTGGATCACGAAATTCCCCTTTAACTATACCATGGATACATCAATAGTAATAATAAATGCATGGGCGGCTTCAAAACTGAACTGCCGGTTGACTACCGGTTCGTGGCGGTTTAACCACATTTCGTTGTTAACAATAGGAACCGTATGCATCCAGTGGTTGAATTTTGAAGCCACCCTCTATCTTTTTTGTACATTGTTGATTATTGCCAAATTGTAGATCTCCTCATAACGTTGACTCCCACTTCAAATTGGAAAAAAGTTACCACACTGCTTTAAAACACGATAGAAAAATGGATAAAATCACAATATAGGCAGCAGACTCTAAGTGTTGTTTTCTAGTTATAGGGCCACGTTCTTTTTGTTCGGACTTGAGACTAGGTGTGAACTCGTGATGGCTTTTCATTGAATCACGTGATTCGGCAGCTTCTGTCCGATCACGTGATACAAATAGCGGTAGCAAGTACCCGAGCCCTAGCCACCAGTGCTGAAGAAGTGTCACTCGGATGAGTCACGAAAATTCCACGTAAGTTGGAAATTTACTTTGCTGTGTGAACGGTTTAAAAATTCAATCTCAATATCGTGTGGCTTGGCAGGGCAGCTTTATGTTTGGTCCCAAGGCAATTTGACTTTTATATTCGCATATATTAACATGCGAAATATTGTGCTTGTGCTTTAGTTTTATCCTTATCCTCCTTCTCTAGAAGGCTTTGCTTTTTACCTTCTTCTGCCAAACGCTTTCCATAATAGCCAAAATCGGTCAGCGGAAACCATGACCCAAGCTACACCACGGGGGTAATGTTTTAGCTTTGACCTTTCATAGGGGTCAGTGGGCGATTAAAGGGGCACTCGTCGGAAAAACTTTACAAAGCATCTTGCTGCCCACAGAATAAATGCTATGACCACCTAGATGTTGTCAGATGAACCACGGACCCCAAAAAGACCCTTCACAAAGAGCTGGAGACCCTTCCACCAAAGTTGTGCTCAACAGGAGGTCAAAGGTCATAAGGGGTACTTCCGCGTCTTAATGTGAAAAAAAATCAAAAACAATATATATTGCTTTATGTAAGTAGCATGGTCGATACGTATTTATCATTCATATGAAGCAGCTTGGACCCTTCACCTACATTAGTGTCACCATGGGGCAAAGGTCATTAAAGGGGAACTCCGCGTTCTTAATGTGAAAATTCTTCAAAAAAAAAAGCTTGCTATATGCAGTGTAGAAGGTCACGTAACTAATGCTATGAAAGAGCTTGCGGACCCTTCACCACAATTGTGCTAACAACCTGGGGGTCCCCCCCCCCAAAGTCATTAAAGGGGAAATTCCGTCTTAATGTGAAAAATCTTCAAAAAAGCATAGGCTGATATACCCAACTTTGCAAGGACGTGACTTATGTATAAGAACCAACTTAAGACCCTTTTCACAAAAATTTGTGCTAGGCATGGGGGTTCAAAGGTCATTAAGGGGGCAGTTCTGAGTGGCATGCATGTTCTGCATGCCACATGCGAATATACCGTGTTTGCTAAACACAAAATGTGGCGTCTAGTTGTAGAATAGTCCAAGAGCATTAGATCATATAGGTTAAAAACCTGGACAATCGCTTCTAACAAGCTGATTTTTGTTCAGGATAGGTCTGGGAATATGAGTAGATAACATTTCAGTTTCAGTTTATTTACCAATAAACAAACACAGAAAGATGATACCGAAAAGCATTGTGTGGGGGGGAGCCAGAAGAGAGCCAAAGCTCGTACATGTTGGCCACCCCTTAAGTTAATTAAAAGGTGCAACTGAGAGATTTCAAATATAAGGTGTCCCTAAAAAATCCAAAATATGCTTTGTTGCCTGATGTAAAGCTTTCCATCAAAAAATAAACCCCATCTGAAAGGATTAAGTGAGAAATGTTCTTTGGTACAAAAATTGTGAAAATCTAATTAGCAATATAGGAGCAAATCCGAAATTCAGCCTAAGTTTTATATGAATATAAGGCAAATCAAAATGACCTTTTTTTCTCTCTTTTAAGACATTTCTGTAGCCAAATACAGGTAAGAAGTCTAAATAGTGGTCTAATCTATATGAAAATACTAATATGAACAATATTTGGGTGCCTCAAAATCTCTCGTTGCACCTTCAAAACATGAGTACAAGAAAAGACAGTAGCCACAGAAGAGACAAAGCTACACAGTGCAAAACGAGACAAGACGAGACAAGATGAGATAAGATCCAGTATGTGGTATGGCATTATAATGAGAAATTAGGCATCAAAAACAATACGACTTAAATGCAATGTAAAACACATTGGAGCCTAACGCAAACTCTGCTCATGTATTATATGTGATACCCGATGGAAAAATGTTTGTAGTCGTTTTAAAAGTTTTTAACGGTATTGCAATTGCGGAAATTTGTGGACTCAATGGTCTCAATTAACTAATGACCCTTGTGTTTGATTGTGTTTCTTGCCAGATCATGACAACGAAAAAATTATAAGGTCTATAGAGGTCAACTGACTAGTACCGATAAGAATGGATGGCACTAGACGTCAGAAAATAATCATCAAAGATATTGGGGATCAAACCATTTTGAACTTAAAACATGAAGAGCGCAACTTGATATTTGTGGGGGAAAATATCATATACGTGAGTGTATTAGATTTTTTAAAAACAAGGGGATGTATGGGCGAGGTAATGAGAGTTAGTGGCCTAAGCGGATAATTTTCTTTTGTTTGAGATGAATACGACGTAAGTACGATTATTATATCTGCCCAGATTATGTTGCAATATTGTCTATGTGGTAAAACCAAGCTGGAGTAAAGCGAAACAGTGTTGGGCCAGAAGTGTATTTTTTAGTCCTAAAAAGAATTCCAGTGTATTTTGAAACAATTGGTTGTGTGATATAATATTGTGTTGAATCCATGTCATAGAATCGGTCGATATGTTACGCCAAGGAATTTGGTATAATGGACCTTTGAAAATGGGCGAATTGTCAATATTGATTAAAATGTTATCATGATAGCTGAAGCGGGTATGGTGTCTATTTTTTGAATAACATCTAAAGCGGTTTTGTCAATATTAGGGATAGTTTATTTTTCACCAGGAAATATTTTCAAGTTCAGTAATTTAACATTTTTAATTAGTGAGCGGAGATTATCATGTGAGGCCAGTGGATTTGTGTCATCCGCATAAATGATAAATGAGAATATTTACTTGAAGTCACAATATCATTTAGGTATAAATAAACAATAGGATCAGGATCGAGCCCTGTGGGGGGGACACCGCATCTTTTGTGTCTCATATGAGAGCAATATTTATGCTGATTAAACCTGACAAATTGGTGACTATTGCGTAGGTACTCTGAACCAATCGAAGCATTTCCACGAATACCGTAATGATACGAGTTTAGAGAGGCGCATGTTGTGGGTCAATCGTATCGAATGCACTTCGAGAGGTCCAAAAAATGCCAGTGTATGTTTTTTGTATCTAAATTGTACCAATTTGTCATATCTTCCATAATGCCGTAGACGTAGAGCGTGTTGGAAGAAAACCAAGCATAGTCATGAAAGCATACTAAAAGTCCCCCGAATTCCTCGTTGAGCTCTCTCCAAAATTCAAGATGGCGGTCAAAATGGTCGCCGTTTTCCCAATTTTTAATCATATCTTTGGCACCAGACGTTGTGGAAAAACAAATAAAGTGGTCCAAACATATGTTTAAGGCACAGATCTAATGAAAGTCATTATTTTCAGAGTTCAGAACTTACAAGTACCCGAAACCAAGATGGCGTCCAAAATGGCGCCATTTTCTAACTTGTTCATAACTTCATATGATATTGAATACTAACGTAAATTTTGTCAGGGAACAAAGACATCTATGAAAGCATTTTCAGAGTGCCCAAAAACTAAAGGTAAACAAACCAAGATGGCTTCAAAAAGACCAACATTTGTTATCTTATTAATCCTAACTTTACAACCATAATGTTTAGAAATACAAAATAAAGTGTCTAAACAGATATGAGATTTCATGTACGCGGGGAATCAATAATCATATTAGAAAGGCCCAAACTCATAAGAGTCCATGCCTATTTATCTGGTGGCAACCTGCTTGTCCCGCCAGCTTGTCCCAGCTGACAAGCTTTTGGCACCATTTGCCACGTTGGCAGTGACAATATACTTATTATGAATGATAATAATTACTATACAAATGTATCATGAAATATGTACTAACCTTTAACTGTGCTTCTTTTCATTCGCGATTTTGAAATAGGAACACCTCCGTCACTTTTTAAACATTGCAGTAAATGAGAAAAGCTGCCGAATGATGGGTGTTTGCTAGCCCATCTTTTCCAACAATGGCCCTGCACTAACTCCAGATGAAAAGGAATCTGAAGTATCTCCTCTGCATACCTGGCCGATTGTTGAAAAATCTTTCATCCAATGTATCTGACGTCTATGTTGTATCATTGGTCACTGATATTTGGCTTTTATTCATTTTTCAAGAGACTTGCAACTTTTATTAGGCAAACAAGACTGTTATCAGATTTTAGTAATTTTTATTAACTTCACACTGGGGGTTTTGTCTTCCCATTGATGTGGATTCCAAAATACAGCGTAGACAGGCAATGCCCCACCATCTAAAGGTAATGTCCATCTAGGCTATGTCGCCTCCTGATGTCTTATCTTGGCAACAGAGGCCCGATAAATAAAAAAAGGAAATGGGTCTACACATGATGCCTCAGGCTGCACCTTTTCCTCCTTTTTTTTTTTTTCGCCTTGTGCTCACATTCTACTTAAGTAGAAACCTTTCTTAAGACATCGCAATGATTCAACTTGCACCATTGATAGCCATAGACAAAGATCCCAATAGAGAACTTTAAGTGCCCTTAGGCCTTTTTTACCTATACCAGAATCCCACTCACATAGCTAAGAGTTTGTCAACAGTCCACCCTTAAGCCAGATCATTCTCAACACCCCACAGGCACTAACTTTTCCATGTTGGTGTATCGAGCGAACTACTATTATCTACTACAGCTATATTATACCTTGTCCCAGCATCCTTAACAGTCATGAATTCGCTTGCCAATCAGAGAAACTTAGAAAGCAATTTAAAGTTTCTACATACCTGTGACGGCTTGGGATGCCATTCTTCTATCTGCCATCAGGTCAAGCGTAATTTTTTGTGACATTTTTTTTTAGTGCAACAAAAATGGAATAACGAGGGTTCATTTTACTTAATCCATTCAAATTACTAGAGAATATAGCTATTTAATACTTGAAGAATATGGCACCTGAAGCTGTGCGATGCTCCAACTCTTCCTCTCTAGTTGCTTAGGATCATCAATTATCCCCTCAAGATGGACTACTTCAAAGCTATCCTGAAGCCCAATAAACCAGCAATGATCCAGAGAGTTTCAGACGTATCCCGCTCCTATCTCACATCTATAAAGCTGGCTGCTGGGAACTGATACTCCGTTTGATCAATGATACGGTCGAGGAAAATCTATACCCTGCACCCAAGCTGGATTTCAAAGAGGTAATGTAATCAACAACCGACAAAGAGCACGACTAAGTCAATGACATCGAGACAGCCTCCCATAAGAAAGCTGCTGCGTATGATATTGTCTGCCATCAAGGTCTTTACCTCAAGGCTACTCAAATCTTCCCTGATGTCAGCTTTTCAAGTTCCTAATGCTGCTTATCCAAAACTGCATATCTTTCGTCGTCCCTGGAGACATCGATGGCATGCATTACAAATCGCTAAATTCAGAATGGTAAATAAACCCCCAGGTTCCTGCTGCCCTGGCATCCAGTCTTTTCAACAGTTACGTCTCAGATATGCCAAGGGAAAGTGCGTGCAGAGGATAGGGGTTCACTTTGAAAATCAGTCATGAACGCTTTGAGGCCGAATTTTGCAAAGTATAGGTTTAAGTTCAATGGTCAATGTGCGACAAGTAAATTTTACAAATCGGTGGCAAGGATTGGCCCTCAGAAGCCCATTTGAAACATATAAAACTAAACATTTTTTCCTAGGGCTTCGCCCCTGGCTCCATCTTTTTTTGTGTTGTTGAGATGCCGACACTGCTGCCCCCCCCCGCTAATCAAAATCCTAGGCGCACCCCACTGCAAAGGGGGCATGGCAGATTATCGGTACTAAGATAGCTGTTGATTCCTTTGAAGCCTTTGAAACAATGTTGTGCAGAAAGACCTAATCACTCTATCCAATTATCCTTTGAACTAAACTCAGCAAACCCAAGACCGTCAGCTCGTTTTTCACACCTTAGCAATCGCCTGTTGCCAAAAATTTAACATACTCAGTGAAAAATCTGGTCCCATGACCCCACATCAAAGTACCTTGTTGTCATAATGGACAGCAGTCTTACTTTCTTTCAGCACCAAAGGCAGTCGCTGGCCAATTTCGCTCAGAAGCTCTAAGGAACTGTTTGGGTGGGTCATATTTTGACCTTTTCACGTTGTGCTTTGGCATACTAACTACGGCATTTACACTTGTGTATAGAGTCATATTGTAGGCACACAACATTCACATAAGATTGACGTCGTTTTGAATGCTGCAATGAGACTTGTTAGTGGTTGGCCTTTTGGCGACGTCGTAGACATAGCTCCTCAATTCGTCTGACATATCTCGCTGCAAAATCCTTAGGAGGAAGTTCAAGACGAGCCAAGTCTCGCCAAGAAAGTATGATGAACCTGGTAGCCTATTCCCCCACCTCACTTTGCTACCCAACCCATGACACTGCAGTCACGTATCCCTATCGATCATCCTGGATCATGATCAATGGTCTGAGCACTGGACTCACAAGCCAAGACTTGTACAAACATTACGCAAGCTCGCCATAATAATATACAACGAAATCACTGTTGCCAAACAATACTCTTTAACTCTTCCCACCTCCCTGGATGTGATATCTCTCCATATTTCATAATGGCTCCACATTTCCTGTCTACCCTGCAATGATGCAGCCACCAGTGCTGAAAATGCACGAATAAATTTATTCTATTTTTATTATTCGGGTCTTATCAACTGGTAATAATATGGTCAACCTTAACAGTCTCAGAACTGGCATTGGCCGTACACAGGGCACTTCCTTCACAAGATAGGTGTGTAACATCATCCCAACTGGCGATTGTTGTGGAGAGGCCACAAACCATTGGCCACATCAATAGATTGACGGTGGAGGTCTCAAGTCCC
This sequence comes from Ophioderma brevispina, assembly GCA_023653785.1. Taxonomy (NCBI): domain Eukaryota; kingdom Metazoa; phylum Echinodermata; class Ophiuroidea; order Amphilepidida; family Ophiodermatidae; genus Ophioderma; species Ophioderma brevispina. The sequence goes on along the minus strand of JAMKCH010049324.1, from coordinate 89,202 downwards.
CAAGAGGAATCACATGTCCTGATGAAACTATTAGGCGTGTTAAAGACGGGGCCTCCATCTGAGTATTTTGGACTTGAAGCGAACAACGAGGCTCATATTATTAAAACATATTAAATTAAAGCAAATCAGAATGTCCAGACGGACTATAAATCTATGTGTGAGTGATTAGGATCTCAGAGACTTGTTGGATACTTTAATTAACAATATACACATGGATATCATTCCTAAATTTTACAGGGCCAGCTATCCTAAATCAGCGTGATGAATATCGACACATCACATACAAACAGGCAATCAGTCACAGTTTACACACTTATCTCACGGTTGAAGAATGGATGGGTAGCACTCTGCCTCCCACTAAAAGGGTATGGGGAAATGGTTTCTAATGGCGACATTAGAAAGAGACATCTCATTCACATCAGACACTTTGCTCAATACGGCATCATGCGGGCAGTCAATCCTATTATTGTAAGTGCACCACAGACGCGTATTTTGCAAGAAACGCCTTGGATTCTTTTAGCACCTAAATGTACAGTAAATGCTGTGTGTTAAACTTGCAACATCACTGCAACGACATTATTAAATGTCAGTAATGATGAGATTGTGGCAACGTAGGTGGACATTAGTGTTGAAAATGCTGCACCAGATAATGAAGGTGAAAACTTTAAGTTGCTATTGTACCGCAAAAACCGTTCTTTGGCTCATTTGATACGCGTTAGGTGAACAAGTCAAGTTTTTAAGCCTATTGGTTGTGGGCTACTTGGCCACTCTAAATGATGCTTCTATTATAGATTCTTTGTGCTTAAAAAACTAAATGTTTATGATTAAAAAATCGCAAATGCTGCCATTTTGGACGCCATGTTCGTTTGGATATTTTGAGCTTTTTACTCTCAAGATTCTTTGAGCCTTAAAACCATATATATAGACATATTTGTATTTAAACTGTCTGTTGGCAAGTTATGTTACAAATAGAAAATGGCGGCCATTTCTGGACGCCATCTGGATTTTGGAGAGAGCTCTCGGGGGGTTTTTTGGGACTTTTAGTATGTTATTTTTACTCATATTTTTTTTACTTTTTTTATTTTTTTGTTATCAATTATTTCCAGGTTATAACTTATGCCTTTTGGGCCTTACTGTATGGGCCGGTATTCAGTCAAAAGCCGGGTAACTTTAACCCAGTGTTTAAATTTTAACCCTGGATTAAATATCCCATAGAGGATACCATGAATTTAAATCGCATGATTGTGGGTTAAACCTTGTTTAACCCTGGATTAAAGTTAACCCGCATTTGTGAATATCGGCCAGAGTGTTAAGTGGTCTCGCACTGATAGCATCAAGCCATTGGTGTTCCCACTTACCGATAGGCGGTTGACGGCCAAGAAATCCTATTTTAGACCGCGTCATTGGAACACGTCGTAAAAGCTTAAATCTTGACGAAACCGAAAATGCTGTTTTTTATTTATATGTAAAAGGCAATATATTCTTATTCCAAAAACATTGGAGCTGAAGAAACTGAATCCACTACAACTGTAACGATTATTATTATTGTATGTACGAATGACGGACGAGGATGTGAAGCGATCTGGGTTATATGGGAACACCCATGACCGACCCACATCAAAGCGTCTAAACGGTTTGTGGTTTGTGTCCGTTTGTGTGTGAATCTATGTGATTCTTTTGGTGAGTTGCAGTATTGATAGAGGCTTAGCCGCCATCGCCTGGACTGCTGAATTGAAGGACCCCTATGTGAAGAGTACCATCGCCAATTCGGGCATTTTTGTTTCTCTATGAATGAATGGCAATACCTCATGCATCAATGGGACTTCTATATGACACATCTACCGGTGTAAGAAGTAACCATTGTCCGGCAATACTCATAGTCCGGAACAATGTGAACAATAGGGCAATCGCATTTCAGTTTGACTCTTCTCGCACCATTAGTTTCACTCTTTATTCCGTTAAAATCGTCTATGGAGGGCCCCGACTATGGCTCCCCCGGACTATATCTGCTTTCACACCGGTACAACGCAATAATCGCGTGTATTGATTTACCCAAGAGGGTTCCAGACTGAATGGGGCGCTTTAAAGCAGGGGGTGAACGCCATTCAAAACCATCGTCCGTGCTGGGCGCTGACATTTTGAATATTGTCAACGGAATAATTATCAGTTTTTTTGGGTGCTTGTATACCACAATAATGTAGTCGATACAAACAATCCGCCAAAATATCAGTTTGTTTGATGTTGGGTGCTATTGGGTGGTTAAATTTTGTCCTACCCATGGCCACACAACGAATGAAATGACACCATCATTCGTCTTGACCAGTCATCAGATTAGGGTAGGTTATGCCTGTTTTATTTTTTTCGATCTACTTTGGCCGTGACAACCCCCATGATACATCTTTTCACCTAAGCGCGCTCATTGGCATTAATGAGAAAAAAGAGTATTTTGAGCACAATGATCCGGTTACTATTTTTACACCTGGCCACCTCTAACACTAACATTAATTTGTATCACTACCGATTAGTGTATATGCAAAGCGGCCACCCACATTAGTTGAAAAGCGGAGGCAACCATTGCTTTTCTATTGTTTGGTACTCTAGGTTTTCTTTGTGGTCGCAAACTGCGAGACGGTGAATTTCTAAAATTACGTAACGTTTTGCCCTCTCTATCTATATAGAACCTGTTTGTTTCAAGCTTACTTGCAATATTGATTATGGTTTCGCGTGTTAGTGTCGCAGTGCACTGAAATGCCCATTAAAACTCCTAAAGTGCAACTTTGTTTTTTGGTTTTGGCGTCCTTTCGAATCATTCTATCTCAGCCATTTTACACGGCCTTTTTAAAGCAAGGCGTTAAATGAAAGAGCAGACCTAGGCAACAAAAAATTTCTATTTTGAAATATTCGTGAGAACCTTCCCGGTCTTGTTCTTTTTTAACTGTCGCACTCAATCAGGCGTGATAAGGCTATTGAATGCGGTAACTGTAGGGGCTATTCTATCTTCGCACCTCTACCATGTTCATAGACCAGGTGCTAACTTGTGTTTGTAAACATTGAGGTCACTCATCAAGAGTCAGGGTTACAATAAAGGTGTAATTGCAATATCTACAAGGTGAAAGGGCTCAAGCTTTCATCCTGGGATAATGTTTCATATTTGCTAATTTTTTACAAATTACAATGACAGGTACTCTGATAAATCCGAACACTTTTCAAACCATTGCCCTGTTTAAAACATGGGACTTCTGATAAATCCGAACCTCCTTTCCAAACCATGACCCCCTGTTTAAACTATTTTTTAATTCAGCACCCTCATTAACCTACTAAAGATTTCCCTGCTTTTAACACGAAATTTAACACATTTATTGGAAACACAAATCTTGAAATATGGACCAAGTAGCTATGTATCGGTTTGATTCTTTTCGGGGCGCTTGCTATGTCTACTGTTGATAGTCGAGGAAGGAGTCGGGTAGAACGCCATTTCATGGTCAGGCTTTCTGATACAAACGGTTAGCTCCCGACTCCAAAGGACCGTCCAGCCTTCAAGTTATCTGAGTCAGCGTCATGATAGGCGTTGTAAACCCAAGCATATCAAAACAAACCTTATAGTGGAGTTGTAACCTTGGAGCTGAAATCACAAATTGTTGTAACGGGTGAAAAAAGGTCATGTTATCTAGACTGTAAATACAACAATTACTTTTTTGTTACACAGACACATTAAATCGAGCTGAGCTTCGACCAAAGTATAGTCGACGTAACCAGTATACTTGCATATGTGATATTTGTGAATGGGCAGGGAAAATGTCGAACTGCTCCCCCAAAAACAACTGTTAACGCAGGAGCTAGCACACATTTGTAACACATCTCAATACAAAAGGTTGGAGTGATGAAATATGTAGACAGACTGAATGGGACCCCTGAACATAATTCTAAAGTGCAACAAATGGTCCTTAAGAGAGGGAGCAAAACAAAAAGTTTGTACAGGGGTCAAATTTTTAAATTGATCCATCATGTGAAAGTATATTCATGTTATTTGTCTAGCTACAAGGATTCAGGAATAGTGTATAGTTTGTACTATCTACAACCTGTTAACGCCTTAGAGTTAGAGGCCGAAACAACAAAAATCAATAAGAAAGGGTCAATTTAAGTGTAACCAGGGTCAAATCTTAGTTGCTCCGTTTGGATAAAAAATGGTGCAAATTATTGGTAGAGCTCATAGGACCAAAATAAGTAATAGTTTTGAGTGTCTCAAATGCTGGCTTAAGAAAGTAGGGGAACACACAAGGTTCAAGCCCAATTGAAATGCAATGGGACATTGAGCTTCTAGTGGCCCCCTACATCGGTTAACAAACATTTTAGACAGTCAAACTTTCCTTATTTAAATCCTAGAAACACCATCAAATAATTGCCACCATTTTTATCTAAATCGGAGTAGTAACTTTAAAATTGACCCATGCTTGTACAAACTAAATTGACCCTTTTTATGATTTTGCTGTTTTTAGCCTATAACTCTTAAACTTTAAGTTGTAGATAGTACAAACTATACTTTCCTGTATCCTTGTGGGTTTAGACAAAAATAACATGGTTACTTTTGCAACATTGATTGCGTCAATTAAAAATTGACCCCTGTACAAACATCTTTTGGCCCCCTCTCCTTAAGGCACCATTTGCTGCACTTAAGAATCCCATTTCAGGGGTCCCTGTCAGCTGTCAAACATATTCAATCACTCAAACCTTTTTTACTTGAGATGTCTTACAAATGTTTGCTAGTCCTGGGTATGTCGTTATATTACGTACATATAATATTTTTTCATACATTTCTACAGAAAACCAACAGCAGCTATACCCTTTTTGACCCGTAAAAACAAGAGACCCCTAACGCAAATAAACCGCTTCAACATTGAATTGCTTTTAAACATTTGTGAAAACGATGGATAGAGACCCCAATACACACTTTGTCTTTGCGACCTGCCTCCCCCTTGCCACTATGAGCTTAATAAAATCTCAATTCCCATGGCGCAGTTCAATAACTTAACCACCAGTACATTAAGAAATATCACCCTGTTTTTAGTCTGATGATAACCCAGAACCATGCATTGGTCAGCTGTTGTTAACATGGGCACATTCCAAGGCTATTGAACTCAGATTTAGCATGCCCTGCCTCATAGTGAGCTACGCCAGAGGACCGTGGGACAGTCAGTTCCACTGACCTCTATCAATGATAGCGGTTGAGTCGCCGTTTTGAAAAAACAGGAAAGTACTTTCGCATAGCCATGGCGGGGAAACAAGCATTACACTTGCTGACGTGCCACATATTCAACACAGATGTTCTATTGTTATACCAAAAAAATTCCTTTAACTGGACAATAAGGTGAAGCCACATGTGCAGGGCAAAATGCAACTTCCTGTGGTCAATCTGTGGCTTTTCAACGATGCGCCAGCCTATCCAGTATGTAGAGGTCAGTGGTGAAGACGCGTGCGCACTCTGACCATGCAGATTGTGTACGTCGTGGATGTGGTTCTGTTTTTGAAGACGAAAGTAAAATGTCCTTGTTTTACTCGATATTTCAACCGACCGCATTCAAATACTTGAAACCAATCCGGGTATGGGACTGACTAAAGAAGTACAGATGATAGTAGTAACAATAGAAACATCAAACTGTTGAGTTTTGGCTAAAACTTATCCAAATAAAGGAATAACGTTTAGTTTCTTCCGGCAAACAATACCGATTTGTGCCGATATAAAAAGACGCAAACATGTTTGTATTCCGGTGTGAAGTAATCATAGTCCGCAGGTATCAGTCCGGGCTCCAAGACGAAAAACGGAATAAAGCGTTGAAGCTAAGTGCTTGAAGAGTCAACTGAAATCGATTGCCCTATTGTTTAATCCATTGTTCCGGACTGTGAGCCAGGAGGACTATCTCCTGCCAAATCGGCAATTTTTTAAGTTATTAATTTAAAAAAAAATTGAGCCAATGAAGAAACATCACGTGACCAACGAGCTTCGCCACAAGATACACGGTATGAACTTCATAATCGTGCACAAAGAGTATACTAAAGTATGATAAGTACGCGATTATAAAAAAATCTTGTTGACCATTTAAGAGGTACAAACAGTATTTTAAAAAAACACTGGTGTCGGGTCGCCTGGCTAAATTTACAAGAAATAGAACAACTAAAAAGGCATTTAAAGGAGTAGATGGATTTCTAGTTTTAAGTTGCAACTTTATTACAGAACCTTGTATGAAAAAGGAAATCTCATTATGATTTAAAGTAGATTTTTGATACATGAGCATAAGATTGCATTATAACCAATCACCTTGTTTTACAACTTATCTGCCGTTGACCTTTGACTTGGTGTGTGACATTTGACCTCACATATGTGTAAGCTTTCATTAACATAGGTTACACCCTTCTGCGTTCATTTTTCAAATACAGAAATAGAACAAAAAAACGCCAAATTGGGCGGCAAAATGTGTTAAAACTGAATCCCAATTTAATTTCATTTAACCTAGATTACAATACACCTATCATTTCAAATGACATAGAAAAAAACGCCCAATTGGGCGCAAAATGTGTTAAAACTGATCCCCCACGTTATAAGCTTTAATTAACATAGATTACACCCTTTCCTATATTTCAATAATGAAAATAGAAAAAACGCCCAATGGGCGCAAAATGTGTTAAAACTGAATCTGCAAGTTATAAGCTTAATTTAACATAGGTTACACCTTCCTGTCATTTCAAATAACGAATAGAAAAAAACCGCCCATTGGCGCAAAAATGTGTTAAACACTAATGTCCCCAAGTTATAAGCTTTAATTAATTTAACATAGGTTATCACCCTTCCTGTCATTTCAACTAAAGAAAATAGAAAAAAAACGGCCAAATTGGGCGCAAAATTTGGTAAAACTGAATCCCCAAGGTATAATCTTTAATTTTAGCATAGATTACACTTTCCTATCATTTCAAATAATGAAAATAGAAACGGCCCAATTGGGCGCAAAATGTGTTTAAAACGATCTCCACGTATCAGCTTTCATTTAACATCGGTTTTACAACACCTTCCTATCATTTCTTTAAAGAAAATAGAAAAAACGCCCATGGCGCAAAATGTTTTAAAACTGAATCCACACCACAAGTTATAAGCTTTAAATTTCACATAGGTTCCCTTCTATCATTTCAACTGAAAATGAAACACGCCCCCCCAATGGGCTCAAATGTGTTAAAACCTGAATCTCCAAGTTATAAGCTTAATTTAATGTAGGTTACACCTTTCCGGACTTTCCTGTCATTCAAAAAAGATGTTACCTAAACTGTTCGTCTTTAATAAAAAGCTTCAAATCATTACGTAGTATAACTCTACTAACTTGGCCTGATCATTTTTCTACTTCTAGAACTCTCCCGATTTGTTCTCACCCTTAATCTATCCCTGCAACGTTTTTAAACCAACTCCCATCAAAAGCCATTCCTGGCCGAGACTAAAATCAAAGAAATGCCTTTTTAAAGGCCATTTAAAACATACAATGATGTTAATCTTTGTCTGAAATTGCAACGCATTACACACCCAACACTAAAAAACCCCAAATTAATAGGAGTACGTAGATCATTTTCAAAGAAATATTTCTGAAATGACCTTCAGCTATATAGAAATAGACTCCTTTTTCGCATTTTGAAGCAGAAGTCGATATTCCTTCCCCTTTGGTGGCGCATTTGATATTGTATAGAAATGCTTGTGCTTGCAATGATGCATTAGAAACAGTGCCACAGAATGCTGTTGCCAGATTTTAATACACGGTCTCTGGCTCTGTATGATATTTAACGTTTTCTTCTGCTCGGCCTTTATTTTGTCTGCAATTGAACGCATGGAGGCGTTTGTTATCAATTTTGTCTATGATTGACAGGACTTGGGAAGTGCGAATCTTATGTTTGATCATCTGTAGATTGAAGATAAGTAGGAATTCTTGTTTTATCGTGTTTTAATAATGTAAAAATGTTCGAAAATTCCTTTTCAGTACTATGGTACAGATCACCAAATATAATTCCTGGACTATGAACCATTTATTGTAACAGCAGAAAGTTGTCAATGTTGTGCAACCCCCCCCGCCCCCCCCCCCCACACACACACACACCACAATAGTGAGATTTAGATGCCGTGCTGTGCGTACTTGTACTCGAAACGTGGTTATTCTTTGTTTAGATCGATCCATGAATCCACATTCCTACAACCACACCCTCGCGCCATCGCATCAAAACTGCCAATTCCATCACGTACTCACCGTCCTGTTGGTCTTCGATCATAACACGACTGGGCGTTTGTACCGTCAAGCAAAACTGGCTTAGAGGGATAAAACACGAAAGTTTCATACCGTCTTGATAGGTCACACAGCCCCATTCGATGACGACGAGTGTTATTAAATAAGATACTTCATCCGATAGAAGGAAGTGAACATGGTGACTGTTTACAAATGATAGAAAATAAAGATTATGTTAAAACATGCTATTGTAAAGACATATATTTCAAATCAAACGTCCATTTAGTCTCTTACCACTTTATGGTAGAAACTTGAGTTTTTGCACACTCCCGTTAGTGTATGTTGGCCCCCTGAAACCACTTCCGGTGTAAAGAACTTGAGTGTCCCCCATAAAAGTGTCCTTGCTAACCATAGCAACATGTACAGAATAACCGTGACCTTGTAGACGAGGCATTTGGGTACAGTGGCTGAAAACAACGATGCATACAGCACTCAAGGGCGAACACACAGACAGATTGGGTGTAGGAACATCACTTCAATACTGTATTTTATGACACCAGTGTGGAAATGTTTTTACTAAAAACGCGATCATTGGATGGGTACCCTCAACACGACCACGGAACAGAAAAAACTGAAAATCAATTGTACCGATTCAAAATATAAAATAATAATTATTGGTTTTAAAGCGCCATTTCATCCTAGATCACAGCGTGTTGCCTAATTATAATTACGTGCCGTCATGAATCGTCACAATCATTTCGCTTCACTAGGCCGGCAGCTGGCCAAGCGCACAATCCTAGCAGCACTTAGATGGTAATATTTCCCATAACAGCTTACCCGAATATGCGCTGGGTCGACGAAGCAAGTGAGGTACAGTGCCTTGCCCAAGTCACAACCATTGGCCGCAGCGAGGGCTCGAACCACACAACCTTTGGATCTTGAGTGGCAGTCCAATCCACTTGACTCACATGTGGCCTCCTGACGGTCCAAACACAGATTTTTTACAACGCGCAACCCAACCACTTTCTTCGAAGAACTTTTCCATAATTTTGGTTCCAATAAGACACCATCGAACAAATACAAATACAAAATACATTTGCTGAAATAAAATTTGAAAAGTTTCTTCGTACGATTTAATTGGCCAAAACAAATTTTGCCAATAGTGCCCCCAAATTCTTAATTATGCTAATTAGCAATAATAGCTAACGCCATGCCGATCTGAATGTGTTTCCACCAATATGCGCAACTATATTTAGGCAATTAACATACAATTTGGGGGGAAAAATAATTTACCGTTACAAATGGCGCCCCCTCTCCCGTACACAAGGAAGTTATAACGAGGAGTATATGGCAGTTACAACCATTGTGTGCAGAGACGGTCCGTTTACCCTTCAAAAATAAACCCTTGGTCTATAGGTTGTACAATGCATGAGTATCAAATTACAATATTCGATATGCCAATTTGTAGCAGATCGATTGACTCTTGTAATTCAGTATAACTACATTAGTGTAAACACGTGAACTGTTGGGATTTGCCCATTTGTTCGAAATATTCAACCTAAATACCTAGCATTAACGGTTTGAAGCCTAAACAACCTCAAAATGTGGCAACAACATTAGATTGGTCGCAATCACAACATAATTTGCAAGACACTCCTGGATACTATCCATCACTAAAAATGCCCGTAAAGAGTAAATTAATGTATCGTTAGGCCAAAAAAAAAACAAAGTTTGTTCGCCAATTAGAATGTGAAAAAGCGCAATGCGAAATGCGTTTTTTCTTCTTTGTTTTTTTAGAAAAATGCTATGCGAATGCGGTTTTTTCTTTTTCTTTTTTTAATGCATTTCTTTTGGCCCACTTTTTAATTTTTTTTCGCGAAAATTTAAAAAAAAAAATTAAAGTGATTAAACCTAAAAAAATAAATGCGGTCAAAACATATTTTAAACATAATGCGCGCGATCTTCTGAGAAAAACTTGTATTTTTTCTTGTGGCCTTATTTGTTGTACGTTTTCGGCTGCTTGGATATTGAATTTGTTTAAAATCTTGGTTGATTTCAAGTGAAAAATTGAAAAATTAAGGGTATTTCTCAGAGGTTCCTCACTGGCTATCACTCCAACACCATGTTTGTAATTGTTTTCTATATTTAGATTACCTGTAAATAAATTGTCGACAATAAATTTTGCTTTCTGTCCTCTGTTTGCCTCTGGAATATGCCAGGTAAAGGAAAATTTTTATTCGTAAGGGGCGAGGTCCTTACAAAAAAAAAAAAAATCCTTGTGCCACATGTTTGTTGAGCTATTTCAGAAATTGTTATAACAAATGTCAAGACCAGTGATGACTAATGACACGTTCATGGAATCCATGATCGACTAACAATTGGACCAATTACATGTCAGGGAAAAGGGTGAGCACTGTTTCTTAATATTTTGTCATCATGACTGTACGACCAGAGAAGATGAGAAAGAATAGATGGTTCTACTGCTACTTCAAAAGATAACTGTTTTCAACCGCCTTTCCATCACAATCGGCTTAAATCCAATCGATTGGACCAACGACTTACGCTACTTGCTGGAGAACATTACATACACCTGTCATTAAATCCCAGAAACATTCCAATTACCCAGTTGTCAACTGGTATTTGCACAGAGTCTATACGCTATGGTTGTGACCAGTACAGCGAAACGTACTCTCGGGCATCAGTTATAAACAACTTTGACCGCAAATTTTCAAAGTATTTTGGCACTTTGGACACTCTCTGACACAAACAAGTATGGTTGAGATCTATTGAAAATGCATTTATCTAATCATTCATCATGTCGTATTTCACAGGAAATAACCGGATATATGTAAATTAGGCTAAAATAATAACAACTTTTATTGATCCCCAAAACCTTGAATCGATGTTAGCTTACCGAAAAAGGGTCGATTTTGCCGTTTTCTTTCGTTAAAAAGCCGCTGTTTTCCTCAATTATTTCACCAACAATTAAAATAAATAACAATCAGTCAGAACAACTGAGGAGTTCATTGCCAGCAGAGATCTTTTTGCTGGAAACTTAAACGCTATTTAGTTTGGTGTGTCAATTACTTCCTGTTGTAAACCTTCCCGAACGGCCAAGCGAGGCTGTTGAACACATTCTTCACAGGTTTCACTCGAGGCGCCCTTGAAGTTTCCAACACATAAGCTGGTGAATGAGAGTAATCCTGCCGGGTAATCGGATTGCAAATCGAGAGCCATCTCCTTCTTTCCATCTTCTCTGACGAACTTAAAAATCGTGTGCCATATGCTCTGACTGAGATTTTTCTCTGATTGCACGCACCAGGGAGGTGTGTTGCCAGTGACAGAATGTAGGTACAAAATTGATTTTCCGGTAAGGGGATCCCGAAATCCGCGTATTGGAAATCGTTCTCGCTCAATTGCCATTTGTAATAAATTCATGGCCAATAGTGCGCTCGCACAGAGATAATTCAATCGTGCATGTTAGCGGTTTCCTAAAAAATCACCTTCACGTTTTGGGCATGATTCAGCTAAATAAGACCTAATAAAATGCAAACTGAATAGGAGAATTTTGTATTGTGCCCCACCCATTATTCGGCAGCCTCAAGGAATAAACTTCACGTTGAAGGATGTGTGTAGAATACGCAATACGGAGAACACAATGTACCCCGTCGGTCTGGACAAGCAACTTAATTTTCCACATTATCGTGTGAATATTAAATAGCTTGATACCTGGATATCCAGCATAAGAAAAGGAAAATTCCAGCATGGCTTTCTGCAACTTCGTGAATGGTTGGCATAATGTGTATGGAAATCTGTGTTTTACGCCCTTTCCATCACTGCGAAAAAGAAACCCTGATGAAACACCGTGCAGTCCTCAGAAGAAATACTATGTTTCGGATTAGTGGACAACTTTGAGGAACAAACAAAACAATCACCTGGAATGGAATCTTATCAGGTGGCGTAGTGCAAGTAGGTGGATAGCTTATACAATTCACTTTACCTCAACGATTGTTGCTAACTGAAACGCCAATCTCCAGCCTACGCTTTGACTTTTTTGGGTCATCAACTAGAGTATCGCACCGAGTTTCTTTGTATTTTGGCTCGGTTACATTCTGTTCTTTTAGAATTCTGTTTGGAACAGATTTCGCTTCATTAGACGCATCCAAAAACCTCCAACATGCCGTGCGGGGCCCATTTGGGTTTTGTGTTTGGGGGGTAAAAAAACTGGGCTATGTGGCATGGGTTTTATGTGGGCTATTCCTAATGGGCCCATGTGGGTTGTACATGGGTAACCCATGATTGGTTTATGCCTCATGTGGCCCCTGTGGGTTTTTGTATGGGGCCTGGTGGACATGTATCAGGGGGATCTTCCTGATGGCCCCCATGTAGGCCAACCCTTATGGGTGTTTATTGGGCTTCCTTGTGTTGGTCCATGTGGGATTAATCGGTCTACCCCATCATTGGTTTACCCAAGTTAATGGTCAGTGGTGCCCACTTGGGTTTTCACGTGGGTTACATGTGCTTACGTGGGCATGGGATACAGGTCTTTCTAAATGGGGCCAGTGTAGTTGTTCATTGGGTAACTGATAGCTTCTTACTTGGGCTCTAAGTGGGTTTTCCCACTGGGCATATGGGTGTCAATGGGTCAATGATGATTTCTTTAATTGGGCTTTAATGGGTGTCCTAACTGGGGCCATGTAGGTTTTCAATTGGCCGGCTGAGTAATATTTTAACTCATTGCAATGATGGGCATTGCCGGGCTGCCCATTTTGAGCCCGTTGTGGGTAAATTTTTATTTCATCTTTTGTATCAAATAATTTACTAACTTTATTTAATCGGTCAACTAACTCATCCCTGTCGAGTGCAGGCCATAACGTACAAGTTTAATCATTTTAACTTCATCAATCCTTTAAACATCTAAATTTATGCTAATTTTTCAGTAAGTTCAAGTGGTCGACTGGATAGCGCATTAGACTTAGACAGGGTCCCCGGTTCGATCCAACCAAGTAAGTACATACATATTGTAACCAGTTAGTGATGATATGCAAGTGATGCCTAATGATATTGCAATTAAAACAATATCCTACTGTACTAGAACTCTTTTTTTTCTTTAATTAAGCATATATTAGCCGTAACATGCATCCAGTTTCCGCTTGCCCACTTCGGACCCATTTGAATCCCGACGACAAAAACAGGTGGGCCCCAGGTGGAAGCCAATGAGGGGCCAGGAAGTAGCCCACAAATGACCCACGTGGGCCCATGTCCACATGTGTATGGGATCTACTTAAAGGGAACTAATGGCATGAAATAATTGACTCAATTAAGGACCCTTACTGAATCACTTCCACGATTTAACATTTGGATGTTTCCATTCTGGTAAAAACCATAAACAAGGAAAGTTCGCGGGGGAGGTGCATTTGTGGCATTTCTGAACAATGATGCTAAGGAGGCTGAATACTGGCCAGCATTTACCAAACTTGAAAAGCATGTTGTCAGCAGCTCACTACCATTGCTATGTATATGTTCTACCCTGGCTAATCAATCTTTCACTTGCCAGATCAATAATGTTTACTACAGCCTAAAGTACAATTGCCTGAAATCCCGGTCTGAATGCTTTTGAATGTGTAAATTCTGTCAAGGGAGGATGTTTACACCTTGCTTTTCGTTCCAGAATTGCCACAACTGCCACCCCCCCGAACTCTTCCCTTCCTGTTTTTACTGTTTTTACAGAATGTAAACTCCAAATTGTTTTCAAACTGCGTGGAAGTATTTCATAGGTCCTTTTCAGTATGTCTAATTGCTTTTCATGCATTATGTCCCCTTTAAAGAAACGAAACGAACCATACCACTGGTTTACATGCTTTATGCTGCACTTGTTAAACTAACTTTATATTATAAAGCGTACCTGTTACAAACACTTTTGATATCTGCCGCTTTTGGTATTGCTATTGTAGTTTACGGATTAAAGCGAGCTTACACGTTTCATCAGACTATTTCCGATGGATTTCTCTTAATCCTTGAGGTTCAGTTTCATTATTTATTCACCATAGAAAAAATAATAAATCGGAGAATACATGTGGTAGACAAAAAACAGAGGCAAGTCCTTGGATTTCAAGTGGGCCACCTGTCTAATAATTCTCTTATACATATCAGTGCAAGCAAGAACACTGCAAGAAACAAGAACAAAGAAAAAAGAAAAACAGTAAAAAGAGAGACTTGATACATATACATATTACAGATCCATGCGCATACAGAAATTTATCTTATCCATGAGAAAGAGACACTTTTAACACGTTAGTGTACAACAGTGGCGTAACATGCGGGGGGGGGGGGGGGGTGGCAAGGGGTGCAGGTTGCCCCCCCCCCCCCCCCGAGTCCTTGGCCGGGGTAACAAAAGCACAATCATGCTAAAATCATATCAGCCGTTTTTTAGCCTTCTGACCGGGAAAAATTGGCCTTTTGACCCCCCTGACAGGGAAAATCTTCACAGACTTGGAATTTGCCCCCTCAGAGCGGGCAGGCCGATATGCCAGTGGTTTACAAGTTCTGCCGCCCTCCCTTTGTGTTAAGGGGTTCCACATGGATCCCCCCAACCACTTTGCCGGTGGAACTTTTTTTGGTACATTAACCCGATGGGTACATCCCACTACCGCATAAACAAAAATGAAATCGCTGTACCGATTCAATATGGCAGTCAAAAACTGGTTTTTAACAACGGCACCAAATTCTCCAACTGCTCATTATGCCAATGGCATAAAAACGCCATGCTAATTGGCATAAAAACGCCGTAATGGCCGACTGATTTTTTTCCACCAAATCGGTGCAACTTATTTAGGCATCTTGATATTTGAGGGATACAAATCTCTCAGCAATTTGCATTTCATCGACAGAGAACCATTGGCGTACGAGGCGGGGGGCATGGGTGATGGGGGCACAGTGCCCCCGTGACGACTTGCCCGGGAGAAAAATTTGCAAATTCATGCTACAAATCAGCCGTTTTTTAGCCTCTAACCGGAAAAATTTGCCTTTTGACCCCCTGAGAGGGAAAATTTTCCCAGCGGGGAATTGTTGCCCCCTCAGAGCGGCAGGCCCGTTACGCGCCACTGACTGCAGAACACCCACCGACAACGTCCGAAGTTTTAAGGACAAACAAGAAAAAAAAGAAGAAAAAAAGAAAAACAACAACTACATTTTAAACCAATTTCCCCACAGAAAAGCATGCATGGAGTATTTTTCTGTCGTACGCGACTGAATTCTAATTGACCCCTTTATTGAGGGGGTTGGCAGTTTTGTATGCCTATAACTCTGAACCTTTAGGCTTAAATTAACAAAATACCTTTTCCGGATCCGGAAATTATGTTTTACAGTTCCTATGGTACTGATACGCAGTCGTAAATGTTTACTACATCAAAAAAGAAAGACGTTTCACCTAAAACTTTTGAAATGAGGCATTAGTTGTTAACTATCTTTAGTTATTGGACTATATTTAATAATAAGCAAAAAAATTACTATTTCAAAATCTTCAGAGTCAGCCTTAAACTGATTCTCATTATCTGGGGTTTTATGATACGTATGTCGTACTTACCCTTGAGTATTGTTGTTGGAGTTCATTCTAGCCAATCGATGCTGAGGGCTGTATAAAACAGCTGACAATAGCGCTGGTAATATTTAAATATTCAAAAGTAGACTACATTGGGTCCAATATTGTTTTTTTTTGTACGGTGGACCTCTTATGAATACCTCTTCTCAACCATCTCTCTTGATATCTCGAATACAATCCTTCACGTTGTGAGTATCTGAGCTGGTTTGAGGACTTAATTATTGCGTACGCCGCAAAGGAACATGCTGCAAAGATCGTGAACTTAGATTGATTGTCCTTATTGGGCCAGCGGTAAAGTCCAAACATTATAGGACCCGCGAACAGGTCGTTGTGGAGGCCCAGTCAAGGCGCAATTGGTATGTTTACATTTAAAAGAGACACTTACCGATCAACCAGCCGCGACCCCACCACTCACTCCATCAGATCTGAGAATTAGAATTTGGTTTATTGCCTGTTGTATTTTTATCATCCTCATCTGACAAAAAATATTTTGGCATTTTTTTTTCGCTATGATGGCACAAGCTAAATCTGGGTTGTTTACGGTGACGGGAGGAATTATTTGCTACAGCCAAACTACGGGCTACAGGACATCAAGCAGTTATGTCAGATTCAAACGAGATGAGAAATAAATTATGTTGGCGATGTTGATAGCCTTCCTCCGACAGACAGAAAAATAGATGTATAAATCGGTGGTGTTTTGGTTACAAATCTTTATCATGTCCAAACTCCTTAACCTAATTTTGTCGACAAACTCTGAGACATAATTATGAAAAGTGTAAACGCTCCACTCACCTTAAAGAAATCGAGATGGGCAACAAGCCCTTCGTAGTTTGAATATTTGACTCTCTGTCGATTCCTACTCAAGCTTGGAAATAGGGCAAAGAAGCCAATTAAGGGAGTTTCCTTAACCTGACCCATCTTACACTCTTTTTTCTGACAAACTTATGAATTTCGGAACCCCGGGTTCGAAACCACTTCACGGAATAAAAGCGCGTGTGTTTATTTCTTTTAAGGTTTCCGAATCATAAGTGTGTCCAGAAAAAAGAGTGGTCAGATGGTCAGGTTACGGAAACCTCCCCGTCAATACAAAAAAATAAAGTAGTGACACAAATGAACAAAAGACAGTAAATGAAATCTGTTATTGGTCAAGTTGTACCCATGAACCAATTTTCGAAAATGATGGTACGTGTTACAAAAGAGCAGGACTAATATAAAACTTTAACGGCAAATTGACGGACAATATCGGTGTGTAAAATTTTGACATTTCAAATCATAACTTATGAGATGTATATAAATATGCGAAATAAAGTGATAATTTAAATATGACTAATTGACTCTTTATACATCTTAATTAAGGACGATGTCTTCAATTGCAGGCTGAAAACTATTTGTATCGGCTGAGGCTATATGCTATATTTAATTAACCAACTATGATAAAGAATGAATTTCGCAACATTATGGAAATATTGCCGATCATGACAAATTTGCTTTTTAACATTTCAAAATCATGACATTATGAGGACCGTTTGGAATAAGGTGATCGGTGATGATTAATGACTAATTTACGCTTTGTCTTAATGGATAATTTGTCTTCAATTTGCAGGCTGAAAAACATAAAGACTGTTAAAGACTGTTAAGCAAATAATTTGCTACATTTAATAAACCAAATATGATAAAGAAATTAATTTTGCATCATTTTATGGCAAATATTGCAGATCATGACGAAGTTAAGAGTAAAAGAAAGTCATTTAATATCAACTATCCGTAGGCTTTAACTCACAATTGTTGAGTGAAAAATTACATATTATGGCCTTCTCATCCTCATAAAAAAATCAATGCAAAAAAATACACATTTTCAAAAATACCCAACTTAAGAAAAAGTGTTCAAAATTGTTTTTAATGAGGGATGTGTGTGGTACGCACGCATGCACTCTCGCTCGCACGCATGCACACACAAGCAAACACGCTCGCAGGCACGCGCACACACACAAAAGCACGCACACATGCACGCGAACACACAGGCACGCACATACACATACATCCACACACAAGCATGTGATTATGAGCACAAAATTCGAGCTTCCTGTATGATTATGAATTAAATCGGTGCTGCACTCTGCATTACAACCAGTATTACTATATCGAAACCCCTAATTCATATCCTAAAAAAAAAAACACGCTCCGCTCTTATAATCGAGCAAATCCTAGCATGCTCCATAAATAGAGCATACAAATATATGTAGCGCACAGAATTGGCGCGTAATTTTGTCTGTGAATACAGCATACCTGGAAGTACAAAGTTATGTTGACTGTATCTACACCATCTGAAACATATTTTTCAACATCTGAGAAATCCTCTGGATAGTAATCTTTGGAGCAAAATCTAAAAGGCGTATCTTTCTCCATAATGTACATCCTCGTCGGATTAAATGATGTCCACACAACGAACAGTGACATGCTAAACTTCCTTCCGTCAATAAGGAATGGGTTCGCAATGTATTCCTGTATTAGACTGCGGGTTGTAAGATCACATTCTGTGCAAGCGAAGCAAAATAATAGTAGTGGAGATGAGAAGGTGCCATGGTGTACCAGCGCGAGAAGAGTTGCGAGCTCCCCTGTCGTGCACGACACAAAATACGAAATTATCATTTCATTTCTAGAAATGTCCTCATGTCTCGTTAAAGGTCATTTCTGTCGTCTGCTGAGTAAAATGGTGCCGGAGTCATTTTATTATAAAACATTCTGTTTACATAGGGCACGGTTTTTGGGGGTCTTAAAAGAGACATGAGGACATTTCCAGAAAGAAGCGCCCCAGTTTTTTTCGAACCCCAGTTTTTTGCATATTTGGAATCTTACCAATGTTTAGATACGCCGAAGTGAATAAGCCGAATACGCCGTATTTTTGTAATAAGATGATGCACGACAGAAATCAATGAATGGTTTTCTATACGGACGATACGATAGCAGACAAGGTTTGCAGTTTTCTTTTGTACTTGTTTGTCCAATTAACTTTCGAAACGTTCTCGGTAGGCCGTAGGTGGTCTACAACCGATCCAGTACAATTTGAGAGAAATTCGTATCCTCAAAAATCTCTCCTGTCAGTTTAATCATTTCAGGTGAGGAGCTTTACAATCATGCAAAAATATCAATTTTGAAAAATCTGAGGGCGCACTATTTTTCGAATGGCTGTGTATTATCAATAATAATCGGGTCTTGCTTAGGTTAAAAATTCCTCGCCACTACTGTAAAACTTACTATGTGCTTCTTTAACCATATTTCCACGATGCCATATGTTTTTCTGAATCCACAGTCTCCTCTTGTCCAACGTCGCATGCACCTTCAAGAGATGAAATGGCAACAGACAGACACAAAGAAATGTAGAAACAAACGAATAGAGATATTAATAGTGTACAAAAGATACCAGAATCTCCTTCGCTCTATTCGTAAATAACATATCCCTAACGTCCCTTAACTGTATTTCAGTGCACTTCCCAAATTTGTTTTAGGGGGAAATTGCCCTAGATCTAACAAGAAAATAATGCTACCTCCTTTTTTGCGGTGATTGTCAGGTTGGGTATCATTTTCCTCTAGGGACGTTAGGGATTGAATAACGGAAATTTATTGTTGATTTATCTTTGAGCTACTGGTAAAATTGGTGGAGCAAGAAAATAAGAAACTATGATTACCAAAAACAAACAGACAAAGAAGAAAACCAAGGTAGAAAGTTAGAGTTGATGATAGGCTCAATCAATTTTGGAAATAAGGTTCATCAACTGGAAATTTTGTTGGTCAATGTAGATACCGTGAAGCCATTATTGATCAAAATGTCAGATTGGCCCGACACCATGGGGTGTCTCAAAAGTAACGCAACCATTTAAAATTGTATATCTCCGATAAGATAAATATCCACAGTGTAAAACTTCAACACATGTTTGGAGAAGAGAAACTCGTGGATTTTTGTACCAAACTCTTTTACAATCAAGAACTACAATTATTCGATTTTTTTTACAAGAACATTCTTGTAGAAATATATGAAAGTGAGTGTTCAGTTTCGGGAAAACGTTATTTATACATTCACAAAACAGGCAAGACAGATGTATTCAGTATCAATGGAAAAAAACATAGGTTTCCTCCATCCAAACATGTTTACATTTTACGATGCGATTTATTTAGCCAGAGATATGCAATTTTCCGGTTGCGTTACTTTTGGGACACCCTGTATGATCCACAATGCCAACTGAGAAAATAAAAGTAGCACATTGGATTTCCCTCAATGAGGAGCACTACAGGCGTAGTATTTGGGGAATTACATTGGGTGTTTCTCAATGTGGAACGCTACAGGATTGGTGTCTTGGAATCACATTGGGTGTTCCTCAATGAGGAGCACTACAGAAATGATGTCTTGGAATCACATTGGGTGATCCTCAATGAGGAGCACTACAGAAATGATGTCTTGGAATCACATTGGGTGATCCTCAATGAGAAGAACTACGGACATGCTGTTTTGGGAATCACATTGGGTGTTCCTCAAGGAGGAGCACTACAGGCATGGTATTTTAGGAATCACATTGGGTGTTCCACAATGAGGAGCACTACGGGAATGTTATTTTGGGAATCACATTGCCTGTGCTGCACTACATAAATGGTATTTTGGCAATCACATTGGGCTTGTTCATCAACGAGGAGCACTACAGGAATGGTATTTGGGAATCACATTGGGTGTTCCTCAATGAGGAGCACTACAGGAATGGTAATTTTGGAATCACCTTGACTGTGATGCATTACTAAATGGTATTTGGCAAATCACATTGGGTATTTCCTCAACGATCGGAGCACTACAGGAATGGTAATTTTGCGACCATCACAGTGGATTGTTTCTCAACGAGGATCACTACAGGAAGTATTTTTGGAATATAAGCAAGTTTATGCTGGAGACCTGGCATCCCAGCTTACTATTTAGCTAATTGCCAATATTAGTTAGATTTGAGTAACATTGGTCTATACAAATAGAAATGATGGGTTGATCTAAAGCCTACTGGACGGTCCACCAAAACCCTGATTTTGACAAAAGATTCATGAACAACCTTGTTAGACGCAAACTGCTTTCATCAATCACACACCTTTAATGTCCAGACACTATCAACAAACAGCCGAAAGATAACTCGTACTGCACTTAATTACAGCCTCCCCGAACCTTGAAGAACAAACGAAAAGCAGCTACAGGAGGTGTGGAGTTTCTTTTTATCACCAAAGGCTCTCAAGGCATGTGCCAACCTTGTTCAACTTTAATGAGCGCATCTTGAAGCTTACACTGACGGGCAAACCTGAAACAATAGTCATTTGGCTTTTACAGCCCCCAAAAAACAAACCCCCCAAACGACTATCCTAGAAAAACTGTCTCTTTCCTTTTACCATGAAACTTTCCACTTGCAACCAAAAAAGTTTCCAGCCCATAATCTTCTTGAACATCCCTGGAGATTACATCACTAAGCTTGGCCTGATGGCATTGTCCTTGCAACAACGAGTCCCAACAGAAAGGATACACATGAAGGACTCATGGAACAATTTAAAAACCTTTGCCACTAATACAAGATTCCAAAACCAAGCGAGTAGACGCGTGGACACAAACCGCCGCCCAAATGGAGAACTTGTCAATACTGCCTATAGTCTGGTCCAGAAAGAAGTGGTTAACAGGCATTAATAACACAATAGGCCTACACACTTTTGAAGCTGTTAAGTCTTATCATGAATTATTCTTGCGGAGCCACATAGTTATCTGTCAGAGTAAACCCCCTCCCACAAGCGGTAAATACCCGGGGGATGGGGGATATAATCCCCCAATATTTTGATGATGTGGGGATGGTCACTACGATCATCCCCCCCCCCCCCCCCCCCAAGGTTGATGCCCATTCATTGTTTTTGACCAAAAATAACCTCATATTTCACCACAAGTTTAAAAGTTGTAAATTTTTTAAAATGGTGAATTTCTGCGCGCTTCGCGCGCATTTTGTTTACATATATTACATGTATTAAGCTTTAAAAGCACTTTTGTGCCATTGGTGCTAGTAAATAGATTTTTCCAGAAACCCTATTTCAATTCATAAATTTTTCATTAACACCCATGATCGCCCCAATGTCAAAAAGAAATTTACGCCACTGCCTCCCGAGAATCCCATTTTTGGGAAAAAAAAAAAAACAATTGACTGGAGAAAGTGGGAGATACAAAGCTTTGCGAGCAGTATACTGTAGCAGTACATAACAGGTTCAGCACTCTTGTTGATGAGCTTGAAGACAAGAACTCCAGCACAGTATATGATGTCCTCACTTCAGCCAACAAAGAAATTGCATTGGAGATGCTACCTAGAAGAAAGAAGAAGACTACTGCCTTGCCTCAAACGACAAAGTCAGCAAAGCCAGAGAAAAACTGAAGATTGCAGCCAAGAAGCACCGTACTAAATCCACCAGAAGCTCCAAGCAGAACCTTGATGCTGCTAAGACTGCACTTAATGATGCTTACACCGTGAAGCTTGAGGAGCATGTTAAGTCTAAGGCTGAAGCACTTGACACCCTACATCTTGAAAACAAGCATGCCGCCGCCTGGGAGTCCCTGAGGGAGCTGACTGATAAGAAGGCTACCCCACCTATAAGAATCAAAGGTGAAACAACTGAAGAGCGCCTTGACACATGGTTTCAGCACTTTAGTTCTCTACTTGGCAAGCCAGTTCAGAATAACACTAACCTTCATGAACCTTTCTTCAATCACAAGATAGCAGACACCCTTCCCATCCAGATATGACCTTTCACTATAGGAGCTTCAGATCTGCCTGAAGAAACTGAACAACATAAAGACGCCTGGTCCCGACAACATTCCTGCAGTAATCTGGAAGAATCCACTATTCCATGATCAACAGTTAGAATTTTGTAACAACACCTACATGGGAAACAAACCATCTGCATTTTCAACATCATTCCTCTACCAAAGAAAGGAGACCTCCAACAACCCCAAAATTACAGAGGAATCACACTGTCACCACTGGCCTCTACGATATACAACTCAATGCTGCTCAACAGAATTACTCCTCACATAGATCCCATTCTCAGACGGATCCAGAATGGTTTTCGCAAGGCAGATCAATACTACCTCAGATACTTGCCCTCAGAAGGATCATAGAAGAGTTGAGAATTTCCAAGAGAAAAGCTTCAATTGTGTTTGTAGACTTCTCCAAGGCTTTTGACAGTGTAAACAGGGATGTATTAATGCATATTCTCGCCAACTACGGTGTCCCAGATGCGACTGTCAAGGCAATTGCCATCATGTATGATAACCCATATAGCTTTGTGCAGACCATGGATGGGCCCACAAGGAGTTCCTAAAAACTACTGGAATCCTTCAAGGAGATACTCTTGCTCCCTATCTCTTTGTAATCGTGGTTGATTACAGTACCTCACAGACCTTGACTGCGCAGATGATCTAGCTCTAACAGCTGATCTGATATGTGGTGCACAAGATCTACTAACAGCACTCGAGAATGCTGCAGACAAGTCGGCCTACATCTAAATGCCAAGAAGACGGAATATATGACCGTCAATGAGGAAGATGATCATCAACCTATCTGCACTACAGATGGTAGCCAACTCAAAGAGGTCAAGGACTTCAAGTAACTAGGGTCCGAAGACAGCAAGAAAGACTTCCTCTCACGCAAAAAGGACAGGCTTGAATGCCTTCAATAAAATACACCACTTATGGACAATCCTGGTATCTTCCAATTCAAACCACTGAAATTCTTTAGAGCCTGTGTAGGGAGAGTATCCCTTTATATGGATCTGAGACCATGGACCATGAAGAAAGATCTGCAGGATAGATTGGATGGCACCTAAATCAGGCTCCTTATGCTAGTTACAAAAAACCCTGGCGTGAGCACATTACCAAATCACAGATAATGGGAGATATCCCTCCAATTTCATCTCTGTTGCCGCAACCCGTGAACGATTTGGTACAAAAATCGTGCGATTGATCAAGTAGTCTCAGACGTCACATGTTGGAAGTTGCCGTTGGCCCCAAAACAGGGGTCGGCGGCCTTTTAACTACATTGATGTGTTGCGGGAGACCCTCCAGCAGATCCATCTGACAATCCCCAACTTAATGACAAACAGGGACATTTGGCGCTACAAGGGTGAACAGCTCTCGGCTGCGGCCGTTAGATAGATAGAAGTTTATGCTTGGATTCTCGTTTCTCTACTTTTATTACGTATCTTTGATCTTAATGCTGTTATATCTATTGAAATCTTTGCAATTAGAAACAATGTGTGTAGTTACCTCAGCTAGAAATTCTTCTTTCTGTTCAGTTATGCGGAATGTTTTTGGAATGGACTTCCCTCCCAAGTTGTAGTAAAGGATTTCCTTATTCTTCCCGGGAAAAACAAACCTGAGCCAGGATGTGGTTAACTGTGAAATACATTATTTACATTGAACAACTGATATGCCTGTTAGAGATATTAAAGGACATATGGCATGAAAAAACATGACATAATGAAAAGGACCCTTACAGAATCACTTCCACGAGTTTGAAAACAATTTGGATGTTTAGATTCTGTAAAAACAGGAAGATTCCAGGGGAGGTGGCAGTTTTGTGGCAATGTTCTGGCACAGAAAAGCAAGGTGTTTCACATCCTGGACAGAATTTTAACAGTGGTATCTTTCTAGCATTTTGCGACACAATTCAAAAGTCCCATTTAGAGTGTGAAAGTAATCATATTCTCGGCGCATGTACATCATCATAGTCCTGGATCCATAGACGACAACGGAATAAAGTCGTGAACTAATGTTGCGTTGCAGATAACTGAATCGATGCTCTATTGGTTCACCATTGTTTCCCGGACTGTGAGCCCTGAGGAATATATCTCCTGCCACACGGGGGGGATTCAGGCATTGTACTTTAGCTTTTAGTATTAAGATATTGATCTGGCAAGTTAAAGATGGATTCGCCGATAAGCACATCTACAATAGCAATGGTCCTGTGAGCTGATGACAACATGCTTTTCAAGTTTGTGTAAGCTGGCAGTAATGTCCGCAGCATCCCTTGTGCCAGAATGTAAACATCCAAATTGTTTTCAAACTCGTGGAAGTGATTTCGTAAGGGTACCTTTCATTAGGTTATTTTTTCATGCCATTATTTCCTGTAAAGGAATTGATTGCGCGTGATTCTAAACATGTAATGCGTGACTCTCTCTGGTGCGTTTACATATATTTTTATGAAGTGTACCCTTCTGATAATCAAGAATCAGAACACCATCAACCGTTTTGTTTCATAATGCTCGTGTCCTCTTAAGCGAAACGGGTACATACTACTCCAAAAGATATCCCATTCTCGTTTTTGCTTTCATGTTGCCTACAAGTCCAAGTAAATCCATTGTATATCTTATAATGAGGACGGCCTTCGTGGTCACCTGCAATGATAACGCATTTGAAATGAATCATGACTTCTATTAAGATGACTGATGCTGAATAACAGAAAATGCAGCCCGAAGCCTAGATCAAATTTATTGCGAGTCGAAGACTAAGCCTGGCGGGTGAAATTTTCTGTTATCAACTCAAAACCAAACAATGTTACTGTTATTATTATATGTAATATTTTTTTTTTTTTTTTAATTTTTTAGTTTTTAAAATGGCAAATAAAAATGACCATATTCTGTCGGTCGCAGTCGTATCATAACTAGGCTATTCCTCACCCTCCCTCTTAATACTGGCTTGAAAGATACTACTGTTTTGAATAGGAAATATCAATTATATCTCGAAGAGCCAGCCTAATCCTTTTACAAAATCAATTCCAACTTCTTATATGGTTTTTTTGTGCATTTTGATATTCTCCATCACCTTTCAAGAAAATTTTAATCCATCATGTCAAGCTGAAGAATTTTTTCGCAATTATAATTTCCTCTCCATATTACTCCAAATGCAAAGTTCTTTCCAGTCCAGATTTGGGGAGTAAGTGCAATATCTGGAAGCAAATACCCCGGATGTGCGACCAGTACAGAAATGGCTTTCCACGAGTTTGCAATGGGCGAATAGCCCTTTATGAAGATTTTGGCACTCAAAATCTATGCTCCAACCACATCACATGGTCCGGACCTGGAGCATAAATAATCTGGAAAAATATTCCTAAGTCAAATATGGTCCGGGACCATATTCTGCCATAGGGTCCTGGAGCACAAATAAAAAATTTTTTTTAATATAAATTTTCCATTTGTGTTCAAATATGCTCCTTGGAGCATATTTGAATACAAAATGTTCCAGGAGCTATGGCAATACACTCCTCTGGAGCATGTAGAAATATTCTAAGTCAAATACTGGTCGCAGGACCAATATTGGCCATATAGTCCTGGAGCATGTGCATTAAATTTGACTAAATATTTCTCCAGATTACTAATGCTCTTATGGTCCGGACAATAAGACTTCTAATGCAGGGCTGATGCATAATATAGGAAATACCGTGGATTCACATAACTACCCCTCCCATTCCCCGTACTTTTCTTATTTGGCATGTTGGTAATGTTATACAGATAACTCACTCATCAATCAATCAATCACTCAATCAATCACACCATTGGGTAGCAATGATTAGGTATGAAATTGGTTTCGACTTTGGTATAAATACTCACAGGTGCGTCATCGGCCATATAAACAACTGGACGTTTTGTAACATTGTGGTAAAATTGACATGGAAGACAATTCGAAGGCTTCACCATCAAGTTGGATAAATATGTCACACTCTCCAACCTCAATAATTCAAGTGTGTGAATTTCGGATACAGATAATTATCCGATAAGTAAATCGACGGCATGCTCATCTATTAACAATAATGATATCAAAAAATAGGTCCTCAAGGTAGCCATAATCCATCCAACAAACGTTTAGAAAATTACAATGTTAATTACTGTATTATCTGACTACATTTACTTTTCTGATTAGTTCCACAAGCCGTTGTTCGCAAATAAGATTTCCCAGCAATTTATATTCCGAACACATTAATTTAAACTCAAGTTTCAGAGCATCTTTTTGCCTACAGATACATTCTGTGAAATACTATATACTTCATCTACGGCATAGGTGTTAGAATACAATTCTTAAAACATCTACTCATGCGCATGTATTTCAAGGTTAATGTGTCACACCATGATTTTGACTGTCGTTAATGTAACTGTTTTCCATTGTGTTTGCACGTATAAACGTACCTGGGGAAACATGCGATGTGCATCAAAGGATAAGTCATGGAGCCGTAGTTTCATCTCGTCAAGATAATCGCAGACCAAAGTACCCAACTCATGCTGAAATGCTGAAATCGCCATCAGTAGGCGACAGCAATCATAAATCAACAGATCAAGCATGTTTAATCTGCGATGCTACTTGTTCAGTCCCCGATCAGTCGCAGACCTAATTTCTGGAATCGCACACGTTGTAACATGTTGCTGTCAAGACCCAAAATCGGCTACTTCATCTTCTGTAGTCGCCGATCTATCACAACATCTTCTCTCCCCGCTTGGAGCAGACTCATTGCCGATCACTTTCCAACTGCACGCAACCACTTTTGATGCGTCTGCCAAATCATCACTACCGCTTCCAAACCTGCTCATGTGTCCATGCCGACCTTCACGATTTGTTTAGGCACGAGAAAAAATCGGGCGGGTTTTTTCAATTGTTCAATCTGTACAGGCCAGTCCATATCTTGCAAAGTCCATGAAAAGAAAAACTGCTCACGATTTTCGAAAATATCCATCTCACTAGTCTGAAGTGGTTTTCTGCGAATATCGGCTATGTGGACTGAGCGTAAGAAATCAACTCAAATCTACATAAATACTGAATATGATGATATTTGTTTGTATTGTTTAAGGGCTGAACACATCTGACCCTATTGAAGTCTCGATCATCTCCTAAAAAATTGTGTCTTTTGTAAGATTTTGTGATAAAAATAAAATTGATTGCGAACGGTACCATGCATTACTTCTCTGTACGTCTTAGGTCCGAATTGTTCATCGCATTAACATAGCGGATTACTTCAGAACGAGAATATTCAAATACAAATCATTGCTATATTGAATTGGCCACCATCGTCTGTCAGCGCCTTAAAGGAAATAATGTCAAGATTTTTTTCAGCTCAGTTTTGACTTACATTCATAAAATATATGTACATACATCGAATTCCCGAAAAAATAATACATTTGGATGTAAAATTAACAAAATAGAGGCATTTTTCATATTTTGCTTTTTTGACATACTAAAAACGGGCGGAGATTTTTTCGCCACGGCTTTCATGATCAAAAATCGGCGCCCCCAATTTTGCTCGTCCTCTTGACGTCAAAGGATGACGCAAAAACGTCGTGTTGACTCGAATTCTTATTGCTGACACTGTAATCTTGATGGATTAATGAAAGTCAATAATAAAATTTGAAAAATAAGTTACAGAAATGACATCTTTTGTTTCATGTTCGTTGTGTTTTTAATGTATTATTGTAAGTGGCAAAACTGGGATATGATGGTCACAAAACGTAAATTATGGATGGGCAACATTTGACGTCCCATTTGGCCTGCGATGTGGGATTTGCCGGAATCGTTTTCGAGTAAGTTATTGGGCGGGAAATTAAATACTCAACAAATGTGGACAATTTTCAAATTATTTTGATTTATTATGTAATCTACGTTACTTACGCTTTCCATCCATACCAAAATTTTCCAAATATTCAAATATTGACATATTTCCTTTAGGAAGGTCCGTTCATAACTTTTATGCATTGCAATTGCAGTATTTCCAATGCAACTAACCAAAACGTTACTACTAGAAAATTACTTGCATATTCCCTCATTTACTGCAACCAATGCAGTGTTGCAAAGAAGTTTTTTATTAATTTTTTACTGGTACTCCTTCACAATTCACTGCAACGTACTCTGCAACCTGTGCCTGCATTGACCTGAATTGATCTGCAGTAAAATCGATTAGGAGTCAGTGAAAGTGGCGGAACATTGTAGTAAATTTAAACCCAGCATTGCAATGCAGTGCAGTAGAAGTAGAACGGACCCTGTATGGAGTTTGTCCCACTAATCGGGTAATTGCAGCTGCAGGTTCTGTAACACGTGTAATATTGCTAACGAAACATCCATTGTGGTAAATTTGGAGTAATGATTTCTATGGTGTCTACTTTTTCTATTCAAAACCAAATAAGTACCAACATTCTCATTTGTGACGTCTACAATCTCAGGAATGTTCAAATATGCTTGAAAACTAGGCTGATTTTAATTTTCAGGGCATTCTTCGGTGTCAACAATGGCCTGTTCATTCTATAACCCTGACGCACACACGATACAGTAACCCATCGAAAGATACGTGTTCGGAAGTGCTCCAAAGACTCGCGCTAAAACACCACCAATCCAAGGAATCGTGTCTATCTGATAATATCCCGTAAAAGTTTATAATTGCTTGTGTCTTTTTTTACTTTATGAGTGAATATATATGTAAACCATATCACTCCTTCCGAACCTAAGTGAGTTAATCTTGTACTGACGGATCCAGGGTTGGACGTTAACTGCAGCCAAGTATGGTTAACTAAAATAAAACGAGAGGAGGGGAGTGTCCCCCACTAAACGAAAGAAGATGAAGAAGTAGAACTCGGCTATAATGAGAGCCAACGGAATTCGTCACCTTTTAGAAATGTGAGATTTTGACCGTTAATCCTGAAACAAAAGCATATTTCGCTGAAGTAGAATCCATCCCAAAATATATCATTTGAAAGCTTTTTAACATTGGGAATCTTAAATTACCATTATCTCCAAAATGAACCTTAAATTTGTTTAAGGTTTGATGAAAGCTCTGAATTAAACCTAGTATGTGATAATGCAATAGTCCTTGGAATGTTAACCCGTTTCGAAATCTAACATCGTCTTTCATTAATAAAAGGGAAAGAGTCATAATCGTTTGCAGTATTGCACTATACCTCTTCGCAATGCTTGGTCACTACTGAATAGCTAAATGGAAGTAGTCGTTATATTGAATTATATTTTACAGACGTCTATACATAAAATATATATTAACTACATATAATTTCACTGAAAAACATAAATTGTAACTTCCTTATTATATGCCCAATTATCGGGAGTATTCACTGTCCAAACCAAATTGGTTGTAGTTTTTTCCAAGTCCATGACAGAAAGTCATTAGAAATTTAAGGGGCACTTTCCTTCCATTAATTGTCTGATTCAGGACAAAAGTAATAAAATTATCTTTAAAGGAAAACCGAGTGGAAATTCCAAAACATACACTTTACATTGTCTCTCTGTTTAAGTCTTTTACACCTTCATCCTCTCTTCCTTCTCTCTCAAGTCTCACTCATCGCCATAGTTCTTTGCTTTTGCTTTTCGTACCATCTTGTATCTCCGTCGTTCTTATCTCCGGTTTATTCGCTATTCTCCTCTTTCTGTCGGTTTAATCGCGTTTTCTCTCCTGTTTTCGCTTTTTTTCTACTCTTCCTATCCAAGTTGTTTTCCTTCAAGTTTCGGTTTATACCTTTCTTTCGAAGTCTCTCCTTTCGTCGCCTCTTCGTATCTTTCCAGCTCCCAATTTTCTCCAATTTTTATCCTAAGTCCTCTTCTCCGTGTTGCTCTGCCGATATTGTCCGAATACTAGTTTATTTTGATCGGGAACTAGTTTGGATTCAAATCAAATTCAATCGCCCAAAAAATAAGATTTTTATCCAATCAAATTCAATCCGTCAAAATTTAATATAATTTTGATTCAAATTAAATTCAGGTATCAAAATAGCATCTAAATAATTTTGATTCCAATCCTGCAAGAATAGTGATACAATCAATTCAGATCAACAAAATGCATATTAAGAGTATACTAGAAGAGCAGGAAGCGGTTAATGTAACCAAGTACTGAGACCAATTTCAGGTAAAGGCGACTCAGAGATTTCCCATGAGGAGGGCGCCCTTCAAAATTTCCAAAAAATCGTTGTTTTTTGCATAAAATAAGTTTGTCCATATACGAATCACTGTATGAAATTGCAAAGATTAATCGAACTTCCTATATAGAAAATCACAACTTTGTTTAAAAAGTCCGGATCCGGAATTTTTGTTATACACAGTATCATATGGACGAATACTACAAATAAATGTTTACTGCATCAAAACGAAAAAATACGATCATCAAATTTCGGAATTGTGCATTTAGGTACTATCTTTAGTTCTAGTGGAATATTTTTCATTATTACACAAAAAAATAATATTCGAAATCTCTGAGTCAGACTTAACAAGATGAAATCCTATATCCGGCAGGGGTGTCAACCTTTTTGAAGCAGGGGCCGCATTGGTGGTTTTGCAAACCTACTGGGCGATGCATACAAAAAGTCTGGAAGTAGGGACCTATATATATGACCATTAATTGCCAAAAAAGGGACAATAGAGAAATCCAGAGATGCAGATTTTGAGTCAAATTTAACCCAAATTTCCATTTTTTTTTACCTTTTTAACAAATTGTGAAAAATATTGACTTAATTTTGAGGAAAATTGGACTAATTCCCCAATTTGTAGAAATTTGGGTTTTTTAGATTGCAATTGGAGTCATTTCCAACAATGTTAAACAAGTTCGGTTCAGATGGAGGAAATTGAACTAATTCCAAATGACATTTTTTTTTACAAATTATTAAGATATTAGTATTTTAATTTTCGGGAAATGGCCCGCAAATGGCCGCGGCCGCAGGTTGGCCCCTGGGATATTATCGCATTATTTCTAATGTCTCAGTTTATTAAAACCCATGATGCCAAGATGAAAGGTGAAAAGCCAACCTCTTTTTCACTTTATTCAGAAAAATGTGGAGATGTCTAAAAACCTAATGAAAATTAGTACACTTGTTATGTGAACTATAAAATCAGTCACTTAATTCGTGGATGAAATGACTTATATTCCCAAGTTATTTGATGACAAAATTTGTAGTGCACCATATAAGAGATCATGCCTAAGGAAACACTTCTTACTAGATTGGTACCATATAAGCCATGCCGTTATGGAGTTAAAACACAGTAAGCGTAACATAGAACAGAGACTAGTATAAGTTCGATACATGGAACACTTACCAATAAAGCCTGTAAGCAAAACCCACTTATCTAGATTTGCTCCATGACCCCCATTTTGATCATGACCACATTGACCTTTAATGTTTTGGCCATTTGACCGCAAAAATAATTGCATTAGACCCCCCCCCCCACCACCACCACCACAACCACAAATAGGTTTAATTGGCATAAAAAGTTTATATCAGTATCTAGACAGATGTTAGAATTAATAAAGGTGGGTGGCAATGACAGCCTTTTCCCAGCGGTACCTGAGATTTGGGGGTATTAGAAGCAAGCTTACAGTAACTCTCGTAAAATATTAGGCCTGAGAATTGTTTTCTTTGGGCGATGGTACAAACGCAGAGGTCCCAAAAATGTGGTCAACAATTGTGATTCTATGCTTGCTCTTAACTAATAGCTCAAAATAGTGAACCCCTGCATTTGAAGTACAAAGAAACAGAAATAAATGAATCTGACTTTATGAAGAAATCATGAAAATGATGTGATGTGCTGCAGATTCCTACCTATGACTTCATGAACATCACAGGCCAGTACATGTATACATTTGGATGAATTGTCCACATTTTTATCATTGCACGCGATGACTATAAGAAAAACAATTGATGTTATGAAATGTTGTACAATAGTAGTACTTTCATTTGAGAGTGTCGTTGTAGGATTATCAGTTTGGTATAGACCATGGACACTGCAATTTACCACAATCTTAAGTCGATTCCTGTCATTTGGGAAATATTGATGTAAACTGCTGCTCACATGTAACTGCCCAACTTGAAATTCTCATTAGCATCATTTGTCAACCGAGTATTTTTAGTGCAAACCAAGCAATCAGAATGATGAAAAACTTGCCCCAATATTTGCTAAAGGAATGAATGACAAAACCCCCAAAGCATGCTTTTTTCGCCTAGTCAGGAAGTACATAGAGGGTCATTGATAAAAACATTAGGTCTCAGAGCAGTTGTAATTATGTATGACTTTTTAATCCTTACATTCATCTCGGATACAATCAGTATTACATTTTATCAGTATGGACGTGAAAATGGCTTCTTTTTGGGGTGAAAATTGCTTTTTATCAATAATGTTCAATATTGATTGGAGAGAGTATTCAAATCTAAAGGTGTGATGAAACAGAGTGTGGAAGTCTTGCAGCCCTGGCGAACGTTGCCCAAATGATCTCAGACCTCCAGCACACCATGAAATTGTTGTTTACAATAGGATAATTTCATATGACCTTAAAGTGTGGATCCATGATTTCTTTTTTTTTTTTTTTTTTTTTAATTTCACTGTAGTAAAGTGCCATTCAGAGGATGGTTATGGCTTATGCTCAATATGGACTAAACAATCATAATAATATCATTAATCAAAAATTACCCGGATCAAAAATTATAGGATTGTAAATCCGGTGTGATGAATTTTAGAGTCCTACATCTCAGAAAGTCCTAGGACTCCAGGTTTTAACAGGTTTCTAGGACACGAGCGCTGAAACACTAAAGTTACCTTTATTAAGTGCGACCAGGACTCTGTATTTTGGGGGACTCTCAAATCGTTACAACTATCACAAACAAAATTCACGGTCCTCTCAGGAAGCGTCCGAGGACTATGTGCTTATGACGCAAATCCTAGGACCCCGTGGTACTGTGATGTAGGGTCCAAGGACCCTACCTAATCTGTGATGTGTAATCCTAGGACACAGTAGTACTGTGATGTGCAGTGTCCATACCAGGACCCTAAACTGTGCTGGGTAGTCCTAGGACACTGAGGAGTACTGTAGCGTCCCAGGCCTAAAGAATATATGTATTGTACGTAGGTTCGAGTCCTTGGTCGTACCTCTTTAATAGTCGGTGGGTTTGGTTAGAGTGTGTTTTAGAATTTAAACAACTTTCTTAAAGGCCGACTCAGAGATTCCGATGAGGCCGCCACTCAATGCCAACAAATCGTTTTTGGTTTTTTTTCACACACATAATGCTTGTCCATATACTAATCACGTGTGAAATAACTTAGCTCAAATCGAAGTCCTGATAGAAAATCACAAATTGTTATAAAGTTTGTGCTGTGCAATAAATGTTACTGCGTCAAAAGAAAAAAATAGTCATCTTAACTTTTATTTTTTTTCTGATGGAAGGGGGGATCATTAAAGGGTGGTGTTCCGATCGTCGTGGGGAACCCCATGCTGATTTTAACCGGAAGTAGTATCGATTTTTGATATCAGATGAAAGGCCGGATTTTCATTGTCGTCCTGAAATTTGAGCCCTCATCCAAAGATATAAACAAAAAAGCCGTTTTAGTGGTAACCATCAATATTACCACATTATTAATAGGCCTTTTGCAACATGCATTATTGCGTTACCATAAAAACCGCAAGTTTGTTTCACACGGTACTTGATGGGGTGCATGTGCAAGTGCCAGGCTCTCAGATCAAGTAGAGAACACAATACACATAAATCGGAACAAGCACCTTTAAATTTATTATTCAGTAAACCAAGCACCTATCTGCATATCAGCAGTAAATCATATGATGTACCTAATTGTGTGTGTGGAATGGCCGTCGGGATGGCCGATGAGTGTATGGGTTCTATGCAATAGGGCCTGTGTAACAGTTCTTGTAACTTTACATTGGGGTTATGCAATTTTCCAAACACATCTTTCAATTTCTGCGGCCCCCTCCCTTGTAAATAATGAACGGGCCCTAAAATTATTAGTTTCAAGCTAATCTTAGCCTGTCGTACGAGCTGAGTCAACTGAACACCTATTTCGTGTCATCCTGTGTCCGTACAGCCAATTGACATAAGAACTTAGTTACATCCAACAACCGCACGCTGTAATAAGGATCCCTCTGTGCCGAACTACTGGGATAACCCATTGTTTCGGCAAGTAACCCTGCCGTTCGGCAGGGTAAGGACGTAGCCAGCAGTTTCGGCATGAATACTTGCCGAAAACACGGGCGTTTCGCCAGAACCCTGCCGTACGGCCAAGGTATCTGCCGAAAGACCGGGAGTTCGGATAGCCCGGTATGTCGTCGCAGCAATACTATAGTAACGCACAAATGTGGGAAATGTAAAACAGTGCCAGTTGATTTGTAAAAAACATGGGTTAATAAAATGAAAGATGAACGCAGCAACACCATATCATCGTTGTTGTTCAAATTAAGAAAAAAGGGTGATGCAGTAGTTGAGTTATGGGCGAATAATGTGTCCGAGGTCAGAAATCTAATAAATGGGCGAGGCGCAGCCGAGCCCATTATTGAACGTTTTTCTGGCCGAGGATACATTAGGAGCACATAAATGATAACTGCAACCCTGTATTTCTATTCTATTAACCTAAAAACTACTTGATATAATAAGACAATGCATTGGCGACCATTATTGCAGAATAAATGGCGTAAACTGACCAATAAGAATGCTGCATTTTCAATAATGGGGCAGCAGGAGAGGGTAATACAATAATAAATAACATGATAATAGTTTAACATTTATTAGTGTTAACACCATTTAATATATTAAGCGTATGTTACGGTTGCTTTTAATAAATGAATATAGTTGTTAAGTTTAGCCAATTTTTTTGCAGTGTATTAATAGCTCGCATGTGACAAAATGTAGACAGTGTAGATTGAATAAAAGTATAGGTTATACCTTTATAATACTAAAATAGGCTTGCCTGCAATAAGGCTCAACTATCTTGGGTGTATAGGTGCACCGCTTCTTCCTTGGCATCTGGAAAACTACTGTAAAATCTGTAATAATGCACTAGTTATATTCGAAAAGTATTAATTTCTGATTTGATATTACCCCCAGGACAAAATAAATGCACATGTGAAGCAGTAATGCCTTTCTGTCAGCGATTGGAGAGGATTTCAGCGACCATTTATTTCAATTTTCAAATATAGGAATTAAGCCATATAAAGCAATTCGCACGGATGAATTTGCACGGATATGTTGCCAAAGGCCTAGAGTGAAAAATACCCTTCCCCGCAATTATACAGGGAGCCAACAAAATTAATGCCAGAGTGAAAATACCTCCCCTGATAAACGGGAGCCAAAAATGCTTGCAACTAGAATTAGAATAAAAGCCAGAGTGAAAAATACCCTCCCCTGAATAGCCAGGGAGAGCCAAATGCATTAGTTTAAAGCACAAAGCAAGCCGCGGATTTATTTAAATTCAATGGCAATTTATGTTGGAGAACGATGCTACTCCCAGAGATCCACAGGGATGACATGAAAAGCATGTAATAGGCAAGCGGAAGCGTGTGCATGCAGAATTATATGGCTTAAAACCTACAAGATTTCTAATTTCATAATTATACCCATATTATCATGGTGCTCCAGGGCGACATGCCAATCTCAAATTTCAGCAGGTGAATGGACTGGAAGCTTAAAGTGCATTAGATATATTAATACATGTGCAATCAAATAAGTTATTAAATTTTAAGCTATTCTGCCAAACAAGTGCTTATCCAGAAATGAGGCAATGGAAATTAAACACCCCCCCCACCAAAAAACAAATGGACTAAAATCAGCAGAATCTGCGGATACGAGAATTTGTGTGATTGTCATAAAATAGAGTATGTGCATTGGACAGAGTTCTCTGAAACAATGACAAGCCAAATCTGAAGATGCAGTTGCAAGTCGTACCTGAAAATCGGATTGCCATCAATTGTGCGTGACTTACGAGTGTGAATATGAGCGTGTGTGATAACATGAAACATTACACAATTTCCGCTGATACCTGGTGGGCCAATGATTATATTCATTGTGCATCTAAGACCTGCCCTTTCGAAACCTCATCAGCCTAGGCACAACTTATCAAAATGTCGGACCATAAGCGCCTAGGTTAGGCAGAAGCTGGCGTATGCCTAACAAGTTCTCTCTTACTCTTTGCCTAATTTCCCAAGTTGGCCTTACGGAATCATGTTGTCCCGAACAGGTAACACAATGGTGTTGGAGCTCCCTGCGTTGCACACTTCTGGTCAGGCGATTTACCAAGCCAGCGCACCTTGCTCCTGAGAGACCATGCCAGGTGGTCTGACCTCCGCCATGCAACTGAGCGCAAGTCTTACCTGCATGCGTAATGATGGAGTCACCAACAACCCATGTACGCATACTTGTATCTGGAAGATAATAAAGCTATATGAGTACGGTGATACAAAAAATAGTAATTAGAACATTAAAACAAAATTAACACACAATACAAATACTAGTACCCTGACTGTGTAGTTGTACGAGAAAAGAGCACGAATATGTGCCACTTTTAGAGGCAGGTGATTACCTGTAGGAAAGTACAAGGTCAACATTTCCAACATAAAATACAACTCAAAAATAATCTACTAGAACGGCGAAGGCCGCTAATAGCATGAGCAGGTGACTACTGGAAAGGAAAACTATAAATATTTTAAATGCGTGACAACTGGAATCCACAAGAAATTAATTATGGCAAAAGGCCACGATGTTAAGCTGCATTGCTGACGAAGTCCATCTACCCATCCTCATAATTTCTTCTTCAGAAAAAACCACATAAAGAAGCTTGCCGTAGCTGCCTATCCTGAGCTATGCGAGATGAAATGGTCAGGAGATAAACCCAACAATTTGATGCTTCTTGAGGCATTCTATTGAATTGTAAAGCAGTTAAGGGTCCCCGTAAAATGAAGAAACAGTGGCCCATCCCTTTGGCAGAACCACTAAAAATCCAAAACCCCTGAACTAGGCAAAAATTTGGATTCACCTGAAGCGCAAATTTTTAGCCGTGTACAGAACCCTCTGATCAGTTTTAGAATACGGGACTGAAATTCCAGAAGACTACTGGAAATGGAAACGATTGTCGCCCACAAAGACAAAGTTTCCTCTGGTAACGGCATGCTTTTTATGCAAGTGAATTCACGACTCTGAGAAAGCCAAAAAAGGCCAATTAAAAAGGTCTATAAATAAATAAAAGTCATATTTTTAGATGACGTAATTGAATGCAAACTCAAAACCAAGCCGCCCGTAAAATGTGGGCCGTGATGGGAAGTCTTCATCGCATTATGGGGTTTGAAACCTACTGCAGCCTTCTTGCAATTTCTTAACAATATAGAAAATGCTAGGGCAGAAATTTGTGCATTGATGAGACGAAAGAGCCTGCCTGACAATGATAAAAAGAAATGTTGCAATTAAATCATTCACTGATGAAATTGGCCAAGAGTGCAAAATGAATTGGTTCCTACCTAATAATGATTCAACAGATTTCTGTAGGATGACCAATTTGTGAAGGAGTAGAGAAGCCAATTAACAAGCGTTTACTTGTCATTTTCTAGAGCCTCCACAGAAATCTGGAACTGGGTTCCTGCTCTCTCTGGCATCGGAGCTATCTCTCTGAAACGCCCATCCTGGAATCGAGGAAAGCGCATCTGCACTATTCTATTTGGCCTGGTATATGCCTAGCACAAAAAAGCCACATTAACTTCATAATTGAACAGAAAATCTTAGCAAATTCATGATTTGAGGGCACTTAGAAGTTTGTTTATTGACAATATATACAGCGAAATATTGTCTGACATGAGAACGATGCGTTTCTTTTCAATTGATTACCACATAAAACAACGACACCAAAATGGGAAACATCTCAAGCAGGCTATCGATTTTCCTTCTTCTTTCATCTGGCCAGCTACCCTGAAACCATTTGCCCCTCTAAAGGAACCCCCAAACCAATTCCACCACTAGCATCTGTGAACAACTGTAAATCTTCGTCAAACCACCATATCTGATCATTTTTTCGGGGAATAATGGATGTAAATTAAAGTTGTTTAAAAACAACACCCACATTTCTAATCACACTTTCGACTCAGAGATTAAAATAATCCTTGTTTTGTATGGATTTTAACGCCAATGTCAAATCATTAGGGTCTCAGAAAAGGACGCCAGTGATACGGCCTTACAACAAAGAAAGAGAACCCAATGATGACTGTAGTTCTCTCAGGTGACAGGTTCAGCAGATAACAAGAGATCACTTTCTCCTTATTTTGACCAGCTTTGCATGTGGAATAGCAATAATCGGTTAAACTGAGTTCTATTTCAGCCCAAAAAACAACACTTGTGAAGGCCCCCAATAGACTTATCCATAAAGCCAACGGAACGCCCAATTTTTCACATGTACGCTCAAAACTCGCATAAGATTGCGCGCAAGACCGCTTAATACCTCGTTCAGCAATACCAGCATGAAGTAATCATCGGCGTAGTGGGTAATTCTATCCGAACAAGCATCCTTTTTGCCGCCCATTCAAAAAAAAGTGGAGAACTTTTCAAAAAGAGCCGGCGAGCATGATGTAGGGAGTGCTTTATCGACATAGAAATTATCTTTAACCTTCATGCCTAATAATTGGAAGTCATATGATGTACAGGTAGTAATCTGAATGCGGACTCGTATCCGCTTTAGCCATGTGCACCCCTTTGCCAACCCTGTATAACTAACTGAACTGCACAATCAAACTATTATATTTTACCTAGCATACTTTGGGATCGGATTCCTCATCACCGACTCCCCCGTCCGGGAAGGGAAAGGTGTTGGATCAAGCGAAATTAGCAGGTTCAGACTTTGGTACAACCCTATTGGTGAGATGACAGTTATCAATAGGACGATGAGGAAGGAAGGGGCCTGCAATGCGAATTAAGTGTATTTCCTTGCGAACTTCTCATTGTATAGCGGGCTTGCAACACAGATTTAATTGGTGCCACTCCCTAGCCACTCTATCACGAAAACCAAGTTTAACCGAAAAGTTAAAACCCTCGGCGCAAAAATGACTGCAGCATTTTTTTCTGGTAAATTTGGAGCAGAGGGATTAATGCATCCACACTTAATGGCGACGTATATTTTACAACATGTGCAAACATGTGAACATGACTGGAACCAAAGCATAGAACTAGCTGAAAAGGAGCTAGTTGGACTTTTATTAAAATGAGTTTGCTCCAATGACAATTCGTTGCAATGGGATGCATTTGTGAAGTACAAAAACCCCTTGCGGTGGCAGTCCCTCTGTTGAAGTCGAAGCACACTTCATTCGACTTCCTACCAGCTTGTCCGACACCATAAACTTGTGATCGACTAGGAATTGGGCACGAAAAACCCCTGTTGAAGGCCCTGGGGCGAATAAAATCTATTGAAAAGTACCTGGCCTGACCATTTGCCTCTGGAAACATTTGTAAAAGGACCACAGTCCACGTCATCATGTCCCAAGAACGGTTATGGCTGATCCTGCATGCGTATACGGACATGGTGATCGTAAGATATCCAACCCCAACCCCCAAAGCGCGAAGCTGCAGTCTAACAGTGTGCATATACTAAAGATCTCCTGTGTACGATTTGGATGAGCTTCCAAGTACACGCGTCAAACTAGAAAGGCATCTGTCCATGCATGAATTGAAGTAACCATTGCTTTTTGGTATTGACCGGATGGATTACTGACAAGGCAACAGGTTTGTTTGTCAAGCTGCTTGCATATATGGGTCCCTTTCTTAATAACTGAGCCAAATCGACATACTCCCCTTTAACTATCTTTGATTAAAGTTTGTGACACCCCAGTACCTAATGATTGCAAATAGAATTAAGAGGGTTTGAAACCAAGCTGGATGTTGACTAGATATATATTTAACATTTAAGTTGAATCGGCATATCGAACACGAATTATAAATCCCGCCAACTGCATTAGGGCCATTAGCGACTTGCAAACCCTGTGATTAGTGGATGCCAATTGACTATTATTTACTGACTGACCAAACAAATGTTTGCCACTGAGGGATTATTCACAAGATTTTGGCTAAGATTTGAAAGATTAACA
This sequence comes from Ophioderma brevispina, assembly GCA_023653785.1. Taxonomy (NCBI): domain Eukaryota; kingdom Metazoa; phylum Echinodermata; class Ophiuroidea; order Amphilepidida; family Ophiodermatidae; genus Ophioderma; species Ophioderma brevispina. Next base: position 48,436 of record JAMKCH010049324.1, on the reverse strand, counting down.
CCACTTGTAGAAACATAGTACTAAGCAATACCTTGAAGCAACGCGTCTGCGGGACGTGATAAAACTGTTGAGGTTGCCACAAAAAGTTGAAACCTCAGGCTGACCAAATGATTTTGTTTGCAGTCCTTGAACCTGGGGGCCCCGTTGCTGATCTTGAAGCTGTTGAAAAGGCAAGCTGAGCTGACCGTGTACGGCTAACTTTATACCATCGCCCGAATCGGCTGTGTTGTACACTTGAGCTGAATTGCGCCTGTCTGTATGGTTTGGATGAGTAAATACCATTTGTTGTTGGTGACAAGCTTGTTGATCGACGTTCTGCTGTATTGTTTGTACTACCGGTACATCGTGCTGAAACTGTATTTGATTGAGTGCCAAGTTGATCATTTTTGTTGTACCGTAAGGGCTGTTGTTGTTGATCACGCGTTTCAACTTCTTGAGCTTGCACACCACGTCCGTCATTATTACTCGTTGATGCTGGTTTGATACTACCCACGAATTTAGAACCCCTCCATAGCTCTAGTTTGAGCCCTAGTTTGTTGTTAGTGATTAATCTCGTTTTTTGTAGTTCCGCTACCGGATGTACTAGGACGATCTTGCGATTGAATTCTTGATTTCTCAACCCGTTTTTGAAGTCTCTTAGTGGTTTTTTTTTTGCAACCATGTCAAAGTTTGTTTTTACAAAACACCGCGAGGAAAAACTGTACAAATTAGCAAGCTTGTATGTTAGACAACGTACCGCAACCTATACGATGTAAAACAACGCTGAAATATACCGCTGAAAACGCAACAAGTCAACAGAACAACGCTCCTAAGAAAAAAAATTGCCCTTTTTTGGATCCTTTCTCCACGCAGTGCTGACAATGAATGGCATTTCCTGGAATCATGGGTGTCGCACGAACAAAAGAGCGTGCACGCGAATGGCTCACGAAAATCTAAACAGTGGACAAAAGACGGCCCGCGATTGGCGGTAACGGCTGAGTACAAGATTGCAATCAATGGCCTATACCAATATTTTGCAGGGTTTTTAGTTTAAACTGAGTTTTCTATCTCGATAAACGAAATTAAAATTTATTGTACACTGTTGTTTTATCCAATAAATTGCAATTGTACAGCAGATTGAGGCAATTTGCTCCGCGCTCATAATTCAACTCGATTGGCCATGCACTTATCAGCTTTACAGAATATTGGCATCTCGTGCTGGGCAATTGCACCGAGGCAGTCTGTGATCCTATATTCTCTTTTGCGCGATCGATGAATGCACGGTCTTTTTTTTTAAAACACGCAGTTTCCAGTTTTTTGGCAAGTTGTGTCACCAATAGAGGAGAAATTATTTCAGGAAAATACCGATACCCCATCAAATCGTCATTCCTACGACTGTAGAAATAAACTACATTTGAGTGATTTTGTGACCAGTAATTGTTTAAAAATTATTGTGAAAATAATATGAAAATGTTACGATGACTTCCGACTCTTGAGAAACGTTGTTATGAAAGTTCAATGTACCTTGTAGAAAGTATAACTTCTGAACTGAATGGCTGCCCAAGCGCGCCCATACGTTGAATTCTACCTCGAAAAACCACCAAATTGTAATATTTTAACTTCCGGTTATGTTACATTTTGTTTAACGTTGTGGCTGTTTGATAGCCGATACCATGACGAACTGATACAAAGTCAGTTCATCTGAAATATGAGTGTGATAAGTCATACGTTATACATAAGGAAACGGATAAGATAAATTATGAATTAATTAAACCCTCGTCTTCCGGAGGGTGTTACCCGCTCCTTCTATTCTCTCGTTCTACAAAAAACCCCATTTTTCGGTTGTCAAGAGGAGTTAATGTAATTGCAAGATGACATCATTTTATGCTCCGTTTTAATGCCCCCATAAAAATAACCACACGGGGTATAGGAGGAAAGCGTAAAGGGCGATCCAAAATTTGATGGATAGAGTGTGGCCACTACCCCCCCAGACCGGAGGGGCGAAATACCACCACGCAGTAGACGTCGTAACAGGGGGGGTGGGGGGGCGTGACGGGTTGGTGGACAACATCCCCCCCCCCGACCACTGTTAAAGGGAAAAATCAGTTTCGACCTACCGGGAACAATGAAGGGGAATGTGAAAGGAAAGGAAAGAGAAAGCGGGAAAAGATGAAAGAAAAGAGAAGGGGATGAGAAGGGGAAGGATGGAGCAAAAGAGAAGCAGGAAACGCGAATGAGAAGGAAGGAAATTAGTTTTATGTGCGGTACGACACAGGAATATCAAGAAATGTGATTTAGTTGCAATTGAAACAGGTCCTCTTCTTGATACCAAAATGGAGTACCAACATTACCAACATACTGAACATGTCATAATGACGTCCTAATGTCTCTACATGATGGAAAATGTTTAAGTGTTACAATATATTGATGCGCCAGTAAATTGCAAAATATCAATGTTTCTTCCTATATGCAGTATGTTCCACGGATTACATTATGGACCGTTCATTAGGGACTTAATCTAACTAAGCTACTGTAGGTACCAATTTATAGGAATTGAATATAATGTTCAATAAAGAAAATCAAGGGGGTGGTACCTCCTTCCGTTTGTTGTTATAAAAATTGCTCGATAGACCAGGGTTAAAAGGCAATAGTTAAATGATGAATGCATGCTATTGGGACGTTTTCCATTTTTCAGAACAAATTTTGCCTGATCTTTCAAATTTCTTTGCTCTTTCCTTTTCATTGCCCTTCATGTGTACATTATGCTATTTGAGCGGGCTGAACTTTCGAGTATTCCTCGAAGAGCGAGTCCAGTGAGCCCTCCTGCTGAGAGGGTGATTATCGCATTACCTTAATGGTATCATGGTGGGAATTTAATACAAAAGCGGCAACGGTTATATGGTCTTTTTAAATAGGTGTTGTTGGTCCTTCCTTTAATTATGTCCATGATAACTAAGAAATAGTGTTATCCTATGTTGAAAATCTGGTATTTTTGGTGGAATTAGCTGTGTACTTGGTGGCACATTCGTGTATTTCTCATATTTACTGTCACGATACATTAGCATCTTGCAGGGTTGAGGGGTTGGAGTACCTAGTTATTGGACTGCTCTTGGGGTCATTTTTAATTATTCTGAGCAGACGCCAAATCAATTCGAGTCTCTCCTGTCTCCATTGTGTGTTACCCGCGAATTGTACCTAACCCGTGTAAAGGCCAGTTTGCATAGGCCCACTGACAAAAGTGCTGTATGCCTCTACTTTCAGGCTTGCTTCTCAATTCTTTCGGTTAATGTGAAGTCCACCTGATTTTTGCTACCCCTCCATAGCTTTCCCCATATTCTGCAAGGTGCAACAGGTTTTTTACACTTCCTCGTTCTTTCTTCGCGGCGAGAGGACCGTGCATCTTTTTTGGTTTGGAGCTGAACTGGCAAAGAACGGCCAAAATTTCCAAATGTTAATCCCGGGAGCTAAAAATTGTGAGTTTTGTGGTAAATTAGGTAATGGGGGGGGGGGCTTTGACTGCTGCACATCCCAATACCCGGGGAAAGCACTCAAGACATTTCCCTGTCCCTGGACCAAGCAGGCCTTGCCTTTTAAAGCAATAACAAGCACATTTTTAAAGGCGCCCCCATTTCAAAATTGATATTTTTTGGCACAGTTTTGTTGGTATTGTTTAAAAACAACACCTGCGAACGAGATGCTAAAAATGCGTATTTATCATAAAATTAAGCGATTTTTGTAATGTAGAATTGGGATCCCAGTTGTACTTAAAGGCCGACTCAGAGATTTTTTCGATGAGGGCGCCCTCAATTTTCAAACAAATTGGTGTTTTTTGCATGTACAATAATGCTTGTCCATATACTAATCAGTAATCACGTGTGTAAATAGCTAAGCTCAAAATCGAAGTTCCTTCATAATAGAAATCACTCTTTATTTAAAAATTCCGGATCCGGAAATTTTGTTATACACAGTATTGGGATCCCATATTGTACTTAAAGGCCGACTCAAGAGATTTCCCATGAGGCGCCCTCATTTTTCAAAACAAATGTGTGTTTTTTGGCATGTCCATAAATGCTTGTCCATATACTAGTCCCTGTGTGAAATAGCTAATCCTTCAATCGCAGTCTTCATATCGAACAATCACAATCTTTATTTAAAAATTTCCGGATCCGGAATTTTGTTATACACAGTTCCCTATGGCACTGTATGTACACATAAATGTTTAACTTACTGCATCAAAACGAAAATCTGATTCATCTCAAACTTTGGAATTGCGCATTGCTATGACTATCTTAGTTCTATTCACTAATTTTAATTATATATTTAAAAAATATATTCAGAAATCTCTGATCCGACTTTAACAGGCCGATCTGGAAATTCTAGGTTTTGGTCCCGTCCATTATTAATAGTGTCCACCTGCAAGAAAATGACCTCTCACTGTACGTCCTGAACCAATATAACAACCAATGGATGAGCGCAGAAACGTACATGGTGCTATTTTTTGGTTCCGCTATTCCATATTGTAAAGCCATTTCCAGCAGCGCGTTGAATTATTTATCATATATCTCCGAGATTAATTTATTCTAATAACAAATCCGTCTTACGTTTGCGGACACAGAGAAGAAAAAAAAGGAATAACATCTTCAGCTTCATCATTCACAGGTATATTTTACTAGCCAACTGTGTAAATGCAACGTGTAAAATTCATAATCTTTGAACAATTTTTGAAAAATGTAAGTAACTATTTTTTGTTTGGATTGTGGAAGTTCCATGGCTCATATTCCCCATTTACACCCAATTCTGTATTGACAGAAATGGAAAACCTTGAAGCATAAAAGTAAGACATTCTCGACACAATCCAATTTCATCATATACAGGATTGCCTCTATCAGCGATTTCTTCAAAATTAACAAACCGCACCCCCTATTTTTTCCACCAAAGGACATCGCCGAATAAAGAAAAGGAGGCCCCTAAAATCATAATAGTTATATTTTCACCACAATTTTGGAGTTGGTGTTTTTGACCACTATTTTATCATGTACGTAAGGTGTTTTTTATCTCCCCAAAATACACTGGTATCAAGAAAAATGCTAAAAGTCTGAGAAACTTCGGGGCATGTTTCCTCTGGAAAAAGCAAAGCTGAGAGCATGCCTCCATTTCACAATTCATGACCATTTTATTTTACATATAGAAACAGGAAATGTTGCATAGCTGCCCTTTGTCAATGGACTTGTAAGTGACGCCTATAAGAGACCTTTGTCCTTCATAAGCTTACAAAAGGCTAATATGAGGCAGCCCTTTATAAACAATACCCAAATACCGATTAGCTTATGCTGCTAAGATTTGGATAATATAACCGTCTTTACACAAGCAACTTGGAATACAACCACAATAGCCCATGGCCACGCTATTTATCCTCAATGACAGTAACTACACTATGAGCTAATTACAATTCCCATGGCGCAGTTTAATAACTTTCATTCACCATTGTATAGAGCAAATACATCCACTTATTTAGTATGTATTTATGGTACCCAGGACGTGCATGGTCAGCTGTGTTTAACAATTGCTCCCCGAGCTACTGACCAGAGCCCCTTGGAGATTAGCACACCCTTACCATAAGCGATATGGTTGGTTTTGCTGTAAAAGTTTGTTGTTTTTGGCAATTCCATTTAGTGTTCCGCCGGCCACCCAGAAAACAAAAATGGAAAAATGAGGTCTTTCCTCCCAAGAACCAAAATGCCACTCACAATACATGTTGCTAATAATATAGCGCACATCCTTGCAACGTGGCATTGTGGTTCTTGGGGTGTAAAGGCTTCAAATAATGGAAATTTTAATTATCCATTGACGCCTGTATTATAAATTTACATAAACCCCGACTTTTGGGAATTTATGTAAAGTGGGAATTTTTTGAAACAGCAAAAGGTAAACTTGAGCATGTCGCTCTATTCTGCAAAACGTTTCACGTTAATCCGTTTCATGAAACTATAGCGGCGTTATTCATTCCTGATCCGGCGATGTCCTTTAGTTTTTTTGCACTTTTTTGTAATGGACATGAGTTAAGTTCAAGACCCCCCTGTTAATTGGCTAAGCCGTATTTCAAGAAATTACATTTTTCTGCATTGTTTACTAATAGAAGTCGGGATTCGACTTGAGTCGTAAATGGTATCTTAAGACCACGTTCAACGCCTTAGTGCTGTGTTATCTAACACTAGCAATTTAGACACAAAATTTGGCATTTGATTTGGAAAAAATGTGATTTGATATTGGTAGTAAGTCTACTCAAGTAGTCAGTTTTGCACTCTGTCCACAGATTCACATCAAAATGAACAGCATTCAAAGAAGCAAATCATGTCAGACGGAAACTATGGACTCATCAATTGAGTTGCAATATGAACACCACAGGAAAATTCTGCAAGTAAAACGTGTAAGATCCCACTGGTCGCCCCCCCCCTTTTAGGAGCAAATACAAAGACTACTCATTAATATTGCACAATAATGATGTAGCAGTGCATGGCATTACTTACATGCACCACTACCCACATGCCAAGATTCATCAAATTGGGATCTGGTAGATGTTCACTTTGTAAAGTATTAGTATTAACCATCCTTGTTTTGGAAAGTAAGGATAGAGATTTTACACAGTATCAATTCCCCCTGGGTATGTGCTCCCCACAAGTTCTTAGACTAGCCCCCCAATTGAAGCATTTAATTTTCGAGGTTCTCTTTTTTGTAACTTTTGCTTCGGTTTTGGAAATTGGGACCATAGATCCCTACATAAAAGAGTTATACCCCCCTCGAAAATGCCGCCTCAGCATCCTTCATTTAACTAGATTTAAAGGAGTCCTCCATGTACCTACTGCCACTTTCTTAAAAAATACAAGGTGCTACTGTATGCAGCCTTTTATGGCATTATTTCAGAACCCATTTTTCATTGAAAGTCTTGGGGTGCTGCAAAACCTGGTTTCTTGAGTGGATATTTATACATATTGGATGGCTTGAGGTTGAATCAAAAAGGGCCACGATCCAATCACTAAAAGGCTGTCCCCAGAACCCCTGGCCAAATTTACCTGAAGTGTCAAAATTTTGGTATCTGAAAAAGCATACTTTTTCTCATTTATCTGTGAATTCATATGACTAATGATGTTGTTTTGGAATTATGAGCCGAAAATGTGCCGTGTCCCCATTTTGGTCGCGCCACATTACGAGTTAAGTAGCACTATGGGCTGTTAAAATCACATTTTAGCTCTCAATCAAAACGGATTGAAATATTGGTGCGATATTTAAATGGGGGTTTTGCCGTGAAGGCCTTTCTATCAAGATGACAATGTTATATCCTAAAATTGGGTCCTTCCCCTTAATACAAAATATAGCATTCACGATGCATGGGTCGTCTGCCTCCGCGTTTTGCAAATGGGGCCAAATGTCAAATGGGGTCACATGAGGTCACCAATTATGTGAGACACAACCCAAGGACCTATTCAGCCAAGTGGTCAGAAAATAATCAACATCAGTTTCGTCCCCAAGTGGGGGTGTAGCAGGGTAGCGCTGCCCCCCCCTGTGGGAATCTTCCCCCCCTACCGAAAAATTTAATGAATTTCTGCAACTTTTAATTTACTAGTGAAAACAACATAGACATCTACTATACTAAACAAATTTTATCATATGCTTGCCCCCCCCCCCGCTTCCCCCCCCCCGAAATATGGCCCCTTGCCCCCTCTGAAAAAAGTTGGTTATGCCCCCTGATCGACTGCTGCACCACTCCCTGCAATTTGATAAATCTGACCCATTTTGGGCTATGACCCTAGAGGGCGTTCGACCCTTGAGATTCGGCTTAATCTTGTAATTTCCCTGGACAAGAAAAGTAACCGTTTATGTGTCCCGATTACCCTTAATATATTTTGGAAGCTGGTCCCGGCTTGCGGATGGTTATCTCGATGTATGTTTGCTGTAAAGGGAAAGCGCTGATCCTGATCTTGCTGCATCCCCTTAAAATGATGCTATGTAATGGGTTATGGTCAGGTCCCCCCCCGGTCCGCAGGATGTATTTTTATGAGGGGTGGCGGGAACTCGAAAAAGTGGAACCTTTTTTGTAAAATTGGACCTTTTTTGGTAAAAAGCGTACCTAGCCCCCTAAATGTCGACATGTTTTCAAAAACATCCATCACAAAGAAGTTGACATTTTGTCAATTTCTCTTACTTTTGGACCTTTTTAATGCCAAAAATCAGCAAAAAGTGGACTTTTTCCCCTTTGTGTATCTTTGGGGGTGCTAAAACCCGCACCCCCCTGGTGTACTGGCCTTGTTTATTGGTAAATGGGCCATGATCAGCGGCCATTTGTGAAAGCGTTTAGAATCCCATAGCAATAAGGGCGCTCATAATAAATCATCTGCTGATATTAATTATATTATATGACCTTTGACCCCTTGTGCCAGGGGTAGCTGTGGGGCATATCCAATCCGAAGACCATTATGCAAGTGCCAGGAAAAATGTGTGCAATATATGTTGATAACATTGGGCATTCTTGGTTTTTTGTTAATATTTTTCAATGTGCCAGTGTCCTCTTAAATTAAAAACAACGAAAGGTTATCATTTAGTGTACTTGTTGTAATCTCATAACGGTTCAAAATAGCTGGCCTATAAAACAGAATCGACGTTCCAACTTCTTGGAATCTTGCCCAAACCAAGGTTTCAATATATTGATTCTGAATTCGTTGTGGTTGCATTTGGACTGATTTGTGGTGATGAAAACTGCTGTGTAGTACATAGAATAAGGCTAACTGATGTGTATTTAGCCAAATGTACCGGCATGTGGCTGCTTCGAACTTGGCATTGATTTTTCATATTTAGTGCAAACACTCTAAATTAACCGGGGTTTAAAATAAATCCCAAAAGATTGTGATTAGGGAACCAATCCATTTATTTAGATTTAAAATCACAATCTTTGGGATTTATTTTAAATCCTTATAATTTAGAGTGTAAAGGGCCTACAATTGGGTGATTAGTTTTGAAACGGTGTGTTTTTAAAAGCGCTTCTTTTCATACCCCTTCCCCCCCCCCTTTCTCTCCTATGTACTGGCTATTCCATCCCATGTCAACTCTCAAGATGCCCATGGCAACATGTCATGGATTTTTTCTTTTTTGTGTGGTGACTGATTTGAATTGATGAGAAATGAAAAAGGAAAATCTTACATTTGAGCTTCCAAATAACGCTTTTCGGTACTCCCGCAGGTCCATTCAGAAAGACAAATGGTGTGTTGATGCAAAAGTTAATTTTAGAGTGGGCGACGGGTACTGAACGGAACCTGCATCCCGTCTGAATTTTGTCCATTTCGAGACGAAACTACGCCTTCTTTATTTACATATTATGATCCATCTGGTCAATGAAATCAACATATTGGGAAGTTACAACATGCATACCGTACTCATCATAACAAGAAAGTTAACATTTATAAATCTACTTATGTAAATACAACCATTCTTTGGTTTCATTTAATGTTAAATACGGAAAGTACGTGTGGACATGTTCTGTCCCACACAACTTGTAATTATATCCGATCTTAGATCAAAAATTCAGTACTTATCCCCATCGAACCTTGTGGTTTGAATTCGGGTGGCTCTGAAAATAGTTGACTATTTACGAGTGTAACATTCTGTCACTCATAATTACAGCATAACAACTAGTAAGCCAATAAACCCATTCGAAGTTTACCAACCAGAACCCTTTTGAACAAGACAAATTACTAAATTAATATAGGCCCTAAAAGCACTTGGATAAAACAAAATCACCCAAAATCTAAAATTGCTAACTTTTAAACCACTGTCTATTATTTGATAACGAGCAAGCTGCTAGCAGAAAATAGAACGCGTTTTTTTTCTGGACTCCATCGCGCGGCCTTCATCATTTGGCACTGCTGGGGTGTGGATTTAGCTCCCTTACCCATGCTCGCCTTTCATAAGTATAACACATAAACGTGTTTTATACTTCGGTATGGCTACTGCCCTTCCCGGAGATGTAGCCCAAAATTGCGTACCTGCACCCGGGTTAGCTAACTTGCTACCCGTAGTACAGTGCAAGTCCCGAATTCCGTACCTGCACCTAGCTCGATTAGCTAACTTGCTAACCGCGGGGCAATCGTTATTGCCCTGTCACGTGTAAACGACCCGTGACCCGGTTAAATTATAACCGTAGAATTACACTCCTAACGGTGAGTGACAACTTCACAGAATCTTACTGTGGAGTTTTTGGTGGCCTGAAAGAGCCGTTTGGTTTTCGTGCGGTATACCCTTTACCAATTAGGCCACGGGAAACATATTAAGTATTTCAATCATAAAAATTACCTTTGGCCGCTAAAACATTACTCCCCTAAACGTACTACCACCGGACCGGTGTCGGCGACCGCAGTAATGCCATGCTCAGTTTGCCAAAGCAGACGGTAAAAGAAGTTAATTATATAGCCCTCCCCCTACCGCTCCGTTCCAATCATACAGCGTTAGAAGAGCAGGTCCAACTTGGTCAATTCTTGTGTCGTGAACGCTTGTTCCACGCACTGTAAAAAAAATTACTATACTGGACAGAAAGTTTGGCAAAAACATCAAAAGCTAGGGAGAATCGGCACATGTTTATCTTATATTTGGTTTAGCAATGCATCTGCTTTCATTTGACACCAAAGTCATGGCTTTGCATGTTACGAATTGCTTGTTTTATGCTCTAAAATTGATTGTTGGTGTATTTTTTTTATGACGTCATAAATCGACGTCACATCTGAACTGTTCAAAATTATAAATATAATACTCTTGTAAAATTCACAAAACAGGCTTTAGGGCCATAATTTGGATATTTTAGGCCAACACACCAAAGTTAAAGAAAATCCGCACTCTTTAGCACACATTTGTTTAGAGCCGGTAATTTGCTTTCATTTGACACCCAAATCAATGTTTCTATGTTGAGAAATGCTTGTTTTATGCTCAAAATGATTTTGGGTTATGTTCTTTGAAAATATCATTAATTGGCAGAAAAAAAAGTTTATTTTACACTACTTTTGACATCTTTTGTGCCCAGGCGCAACAGATCCAAATTTACTACTGTTCCGAGCTTTAATATACATCAAAAATAATGTGTTAACACTTGCAAGTGCGACTTTACAAAATACCAATAATCATCCAATTTCCTTAAAATGTGCAAAATATTGGGTTTTGGGGTCAAAATTTGACAGTTTTGGCCAAAACAAACACAAAATTTAAAACAAATCGGCACATGTTTAGCACAGCTTTGGTTTAGGCGTGTAATTTGTTTTCATTTGATACCAGAATCAAGTCGCTATTTCGATAATACTTGTTTAATGCTCAACATTGATTTTTTGTGGGTAGTTTCTTTAAAAATTCCATTAAATGGCTAAAAGTTTATTTTTACAACTACTTGTTGGGACATCTTTTTGCCCGAGCGCAAGCGAGTCCAAATTTCTGTGTCAAGCTTTAATATAACATCAAAAGATATATGGTTACCACTTGAATTGTGCGACATGAAAAAATACAATACTCATACAAAATTACTTAAACTGTCAAAATATTGGGTTTTTGGGGGCAAAATTTTGACATTTTTGCCAAACACCAAATTTTAACAAAATCGGCACTTGTGTAGCACACATTTGGTTTATGTATTTGTTTTCATTTGAATACCAGAATCAAGTTCTCTTGGGGTCGAGAATACTGTTTAAATTGCTCAAAAATTGATTTTTGGGTATTTCTTTTAAAAAATCCATTTAAAGGCTAAAAGTTTATTTTACACTATACTTTTGGACATCTTTTGTCCCATGTGCAAGCGGATTCAAACTTTGAGCTGTTCCAGAGCTTTAATATGACATCACAAACTGTTAACATGTGAATTGCGGCATTACAAATACAATAATAATAATGCAAAATTTCCCTAAAAAGTCCAAATATGGGTTTTTTTTTTGGCCAAAATTTTGATATTTTAGCAACCACCAGAAGTTAGAAATAGCACATGCTTATTCACACATTTTGGTTTAGGCATGTAATCTCTGCTTCATTTGACACCAGAATCATGTTTCCTAATGTTGAGAAATGCTTGTTTTATGCTCAAAAATTGATTTTGGGTTATTTTCTTTGAAAAGATCTATTAAATGGCAAAAAAAGTTTATTTTACACTACTTTTGGACATCTTTTGTGCCCAGGCGCAAGCAGATCCAAATTTACTGTGTCAGAGCTTTAATAAAACATCAAAAAATCTGTGGTTAACAATTGAATGTGCGACATAAAAAAAAATACAATAATCATACAAATGTACCTAAAAATGTCAAATAGTGGGTTTTGGGGGACAAAATTTTGATTTTGGCCCAAAACACCAAAATTTAACAAAATTCGGCACTTGTTTAGCACATATTGGTTACCCAAGTAATTGCATGTCATTTGGACACCAGAAGCAAGGTCGCGATGTTGAGAATATGTTTATGCTTCAAAAAATGATTTTGGGGATTTCTTTGAAAAAAATCTATGAAATGGTAAAAAAGTTTTTTAAACTACTTTGGAAATTTTTTGGGCTCAGCACAAGTGGATTCCCACATTACTGCGTCAGAGCTTGCAATAGAAGTCATAAAATCTATGTCAGCATTGAATGTACGAAATTATAAATACAATAATAAGTAAAAATTTGCCAAAAAATGGTCAAAATGGACCAAAAAATTGAATTTTGGTTAAATAAGAATTAGAGAATTATGGGAGATTTGCTGTACATATTAGTTTTTAAACACAATTTGCTTTCATTTGACACCAATTCATATTTCTGTGTTTTAAATTGACGATTTTATGTTTTTAAAAACTTGACTTTGGGGTATTCATTGAAAAAGTCCTATGAATGGTAAAAAAAATTGCGTTTGCCTCCACCCACTGGGACAATTTTAATGCTTGGAAACAAGCAGAATCTAAATCTCTGGTTCCAATCTTCAAACTGGTAACAAAAAAACCTGTGTCTGCAGGGGTGCAACGAAACGGTCTGAACTGGGTTCAGCTGATAGCCTATTACGAGGGTTAGCATCCGTCTAAAATAAACAAATGTCTCGTTTAAACATCCCGTCAAAAATGGCCAAATTAATAACTTTAATCTTTGAAACTCCGGGTAAGCGGTGTAAGGGGTGACGTGCAGTACTTTTCAACTATTTTGAGTGATAAAATACCACATCCGTCGCCTATGTATATACCAGACTATATGCATTTATAAACGGAAATACCAGAACAAAATTAAGCAATTGAATATTAGAGAGAAGAAAGAGAATAAAAAGTGACAACACTGAACCATTGGCATGACGAGACCAATTATTTGAAACCAAACCACACTTGAACCGATTTGGAACAGGAACATCAACATTGGGCTCTTCCCATAAATTATCCACACCACACCCCCTAATTTCCCACACCCTTCTTCAAAGTGAACTCCGAAGTGCATGGAAATTTCCCTTCCCATCATTAAATCCAAAGGTGTATGATAATTCCCACAATGAAAATCGTAAAAAGCATATCCAATATTCAATTATATGTTATTTTAACACATACTTGATAAATCAATTAGTAACTTTTCCGTAGGCGAACCCAAGATGACCTTGGGAATTCCCATGACTTTACTTACCCCAATGAAAATTTCCCATTTCCCAAAGAATATTATTACATACACTTAGTAAAGCCAATTAGTAAGCTGGTTCCCTTTTCTGTTCTCGTTTGGTCCACAAACAACCAAAAGATGACATGTATGAAAAAATGCGATATAATCCCACACTGATTTGTCAAAAACAGTCTTGGGAATTCTCATAGTTTATTTCAATTTTGAAATTGTCATGGGGGTGGACAGTTTCCTAGAATAGCCTATTTTGACTGTCCCTAAATTGTCGCCATTTTACAAACTGCAGATTGATGTTAGTGTGCACCATGATGCCGAATGTCATTATGAATGTTACCATAGCATCACAAAACAATAATTTTCAATGCCCTTTAAAGGTCCCAGGGAATGAGATGATAACCTACTCCAAATCTTTATGGGACATTCATTCCAATAACCGGGGCCGAGAAAAGAAAATACACTACCAGTGACATCATTAATGAAACTATTGATTTTCAGTCAGTCAGTGCCGATAATTCACACCAGTCACCTGGAATTTTCTATTGACTCTCTGAAAAAACATGATACCGACACATGATGTCATCACCAACCCAAAATATTGAGTGCTCTTGTCCCTCCTTGTAGACTGACACAAACACACAACATCATTCTATGTGCATTTTCCTGGGACCTTTAAGAGAACCTCCTACATTAAAAAAATATTACTCCTAGGGAGTAAAAAGGGATCGCTCTCTGGTAAAAAAAGGTTAAAATGTCCAAGAAATGGGTGCAAACTACTCAAAATGGGGTGAAATTTACTCGAGATTTTATTCTTTTACAAGCGATTCCTTTGTTACTCCATATTTGTTTACAGTGGTGTAAGATTAGGTGTGTCATTTCAAGCAGACACTCAATTGTTCTGTTAACTTGTATTTGAAACCAGCTGCATGGGACAACTCACATTAGCACACACCGTCCCGGACCCCCAAATTTAGGGACCTTGAGATTTAGTGTAATGTAATAAACTTCAAAGTCCCACTATTACAAATTCCTATGGACTCTTCCTTTATTACCTGTAGTCCATTGGACACTGCGTGGTCCCATTATCTATGTTTCTAGGAACCTGAGAATAAAACTTGATGTCTAGAGGACCCTATTTTAAAACATTGGTCCTAGGACTGTTGAATTCAGCTGTATGGGACTCCTACAATTATATACACAGTCCCCGGCCCTATAAATTTAGGGACCTGAATTTTGTAATGTAATAAAAATTCGATTCCCACTATTTCAAATGTTCTATGACTCTTCTTTTATTTACCTATAGGGCCACAGAACACTCCGTGTTATTACCGATAGTCCCTAGGACACTGTAAATCAAAACTTTAATGTCTATGGGATCCCCAATTTCAAAACATATGTTCCTGGACTGTGAAACTCAAAACACAATGTCCGATGGACTCTAAAAGGCTATGACTGGCTCGCTCGTGACAAAACACGTGCCAAAACTTGAATTCATATCCAAAACTGTCTTTTAATCAGTATTTTTGAATTAAATTAAATTTAATCCTTGTCATTTTAAAAATATTGGCTACAATCTAACCCTCACGGCCGGCACGGCACGGCACGGATGGTCACTCACGGAGCGTCACGGACTTTTTTTACAAGACGGTTAATTGTTTTTTTGTTCAAAAAATTCTTAATACCTTATGTTTTCTGCTTGCATTTACACAATTTACTTCTTTTTAGATCAAATTATCGGGATAAAGAACCTTGACCGATCTTGTACGTACGTTTTGTATCCGAAGAGAAAATTGGGGGGGGCCCCCGGGAAAAAAAATGGCAACAGCCCCTTACATCAAGGAACAAGCCATTCCTTGCTGGAAGAACATGTGAACTCCCCACCGAGTGATTGCGTAAGGGCTCAAACGTCCTCACCTTAAGCGACGACTACTACATGACAAGTGCTGCAACGATTTCTTCTCTGATCTGATCCTAGTGTCTAGAATGACTGCTTCTACAACCCATTTTTTTGTCCTCTTCTCATCTGAATTACATTAAAAAAAATAATATATAGCCCTAATTTACTCTAACTATTCAGATCATTTGCTCACACTCCGGCGCGGTGGGGGGGTGTGTCATGGGGTAGGCCTACTCAACTTTGGTTTGAGGTAGGGTTATGCCCTGGGAACGACTGGCGACTATAGTTTACATATTTCAATGCATGTAGATAGTCAGTGTGCAGTATGCATCCATTGTCTTGCTCGAGTGTCCTATCCCGTTTTATTTGGGATCCCTGGCCCGAATCAAACTCGACAGCAAGGACCCGGGCGCACAACACATTTGGATGCTGTAAAGCGATGTAAAGTTCGAGTATTTTAATTGCGCGAATTTTACGAGTACGATCATTCGCGAAAATTTAAACACTCATTTGCACAACACGATGACCTTCAGAGAATTGTGAACTTTAAATTCCGTTAAAATGGCCCATTGTTACTAAATTTCGAAATTTCATGCCGCGAATATTTCTTGTTGTCGAGTGGCTCTAATCTATTTATAGAATCAACATGCTAGTTTGATGTTGGCTTACAACTGGCAACGTTTTCCTTCCGCCATTCAAATTAAATATTTCAAACTAGGTGTGAGTGGGGCCGGGGTGAAGACCGTGCGTGTGTGTGTGGGTGTGTGTGTGTGTGTGTATGTGTGGTGTGTGTGTGGGTGTGTGTGTGTGTGTGTGTGTGTGTGTGTGTGTGTAGGTGTGGTGTGTGGGTGTGTGTGTGTGTGGGGGCGGTGGGTGGTTATCCCAGTTTAGGGCAGGCCTACGTGCCGGTCTTTTGAAGCGATGCGTCCAAATGCCAAAATTGGAGATTTTTTTTAATTTTTTTAAAAGAAATAAAAATGACCCGCCTGACCCAGACAGACTCATGAAACAAGTTCCGTTCCGTGACGCTCCTTGCCGTGACGCTCCGTGCCGTGCCTTGACGCTCCGTGCCGTGCCGTGAGTGTTAGAGGTAACGAAATGTCAATTCAAATTCAATTTCAATGATCAAAATTTAACAAATCGCCAAAAATACTTTTGATCCCTTGATTCAAATGCCCTCGAAATCACACATATACTACTACCCATATTCTACCTCAACCCAACAGAAGCCAACAGAAGGTTACCAACTTCCTTGCAAGACCAGCCATATGAACTTAGTTGTCCAATGTACACGGCCAATTTCTTCACAAGGTAGTTACCAACCACGCAGCTACTACCGATTAGACATGGATTACCTACCCACTAGACGTACCACTCGCCGGCCCGGATTCCGTGTATTTTTGCCATAGACGGGATTAGTGTACATATCATCGTGCTGTCCCCCCTCCGTGGATAGCTTACAACAGGTGCGAATGGGAGTTTGTAGCTGCGCGGCAAAGTTTAATTAACCGGCCAAACTGTGCTTGAAAGCGTAGCAAGGGGCCCACCTTATGGACCCTGGAGTGGCTTAAGGGGAGACACCGAAAATGTGTTTTTTTGTGTTTCTAAGGGGTTAATCAAAAATCGCCCCCCTTGCATGCTTCCTCAACGGAAAATTCGTTAGCTTCGCTTCTGCCGGCGTACATTGGTTGGATTTTTGGGCGGATATCAACTTTGACAAGCAACGCAACAGAAAGACGCAACAGCTATCGCAAATGAAGTCCAAAGCTAACGGGTGTCAACTGATGTTAGGAGGTACTACAGAGTAAAACAAATTGACACCTTTGAATGATTTTTGTGTTCTAGTGGTCCTATATTTTGTTGTTGTGTTTTATTGGGCACATTATTTCAGCAAATTTTTTTCATGCATGACTGCCCATAACCAAAAAGGCCGACGGGATGCTTTTGTGTCAATTGGAAAGAATTGAAAATGACCCAAATAATATCCACCACCAAAATTACAGAGGTTTCATTTATTTACATCACCCCCACCACGATGAACACGCTCTTGAGAATTCATGGCTCAGCCCTGATAGCTGAGCTCTATTTGGCATCTGTACTACTGCTCAACCGAATCGTCCACGTCCTGCTTAAGGATATCCACTTCACGGATAATTTCCCTGTTGAAATTCCATCCAACTTCCCTGAGGAGTTACATACACGCGTG
Source organism: Ophioderma brevispina (assembly GCA_023653785.1). Taxonomy (NCBI): domain Eukaryota; kingdom Metazoa; phylum Echinodermata; class Ophiuroidea; order Amphilepidida; family Ophiodermatidae; genus Ophioderma; species Ophioderma brevispina. Next base: position 30,724 of record JAMKCH010049324.1, on the reverse strand, counting down.
ACTTAATTCGAAGCCCCATAAAAAGAAGTCAGGGTTGTCAAGTCTGGTGATCTTGGACCCATTCTAACTCTGGTTTAAGGTTATCACCCTGTTTCCAATAACTGTTGTAACGAGCTGTCAAGTTTCTTCGACGTGCAGGAGCAATGCCTAGTGCCCACCAGAGATGCCTAATTTTTTCGTTATACTGCTTCGGATCTCACATTCTTCCCCAAGATTAGGACAACCTTCCCGTTTAATCATTATACAAGATATACTTCTCCAATTCCGTCTAACTAAGAACAGGCCAAAATCCACACCGTTTCTAACAAGGTCAATCCCCCTAATTTTGTCTCGATCCCCATTATAAAGTCAAGTCAAGAGGCTTTGACACGTGGGATCTGCCATTAAGGCACCACACAGAAAGAAGAAAAAGCAAAAGCCTTTCATTCATCACAGATGCTTAGCTTGAAGAAAGAAGGTGATCTTCCAGTACAATTCTCAAAATTCTGTGCGTCTGCATGGTTTCTTTCCTAAATTTCATACTGTCCTTTACATTTGATACGGATGCCATTAAAGAATAAAGGCGCGTGTTCCAATTGAACTTAAGTTTGAGGCATTTACAGGTTATTACGCCGAGAGCTATTCTGGGGCCATTTAGTTGACGCTGCTGTTGAATAGCATTTTGACAGCTTGGATATTTTCCGCTGACCTTCCAGGTAAAGTACGCCTAGAAGTAGAATTTTCTCTGGTTTGTGTAGGCCTTATTTCTGTGGCTTCGTATTTGTTAACGTTTGCATACACAGTAGGTTCGACATAGCATCTTGCATTGGAAAATGGCTGACGAAAGTTTCAGCAGCTCAGTTATCTCATTATCATAACAGATGATCTCTAGCCTGTCCCTGCGGGGGGTCCAGGGGCCGAACCCCCGGAAGATCGAGGGTTTTGCCATGTTTGAGTGCCTTCAGAGAGTCTCATTATCTCTGAAGATGCATAATGATATACTTTCTGAGCTGGGGTCAGGGCGGAACCCCCGAAGCTCTCCGTGTTTAAAAGTATTTTGAATGACTTTGGAGAGCTCTATATTATCTCGTTATCATGAAACAAATATCCACTACACTTTCCCCCTGGCGGGGCCTCCGGGGGGGGGGGGGCAAAGCCCCGTAGCTATTGAGTTTAAGCATGTTGAAGTGCCTTCCGAAAGCTCTCAGTTATTTCATTATCTCGAAGCAGATGAACTCTACTGCCCCTGTCCAGGGGCCGGAGGTCCAGGAAGCAGTCGGGGTTTATAGCACTGTTTGAGTGCCTAGGAGACCTCTCAGTTATCTGTTTATCATAATCAAATGATCTTTACTTTCCCTGGAGGGAGGGGTCCAGGGACGAATCTCCGAACTCTCGAGTTTTAGCATGTTTGAGTGCCTTCTGTTTGATTATCATGTTCCCCAAATATTGCTGATTAATGGAACAGCCAACGATAACTTGCCAATTGCAACTCCAAAGGAATAAAGACACAGAACAGAAGAAATTACGTCAAAACAACCGTTTAATGAATAGGGGTTGAGTGGGTTTGTTTAAAATGTTTATGGGAGAAATTTAGAGTGGTTGTGTGGACCCGAAATGAGGAATAAGTCGAAATGAAGACATTGGTCTCGAAAAAATCAAGAACTTTTAGACGACCGAAATGCAATGATAAATCACTCACGCGGTTTACGCAATACCGTCTAATTACGCGTTTCCATTGCAATGACAACAGCACCATGTCAACGTGCGATTAGAGGAATGTTTTCGAGTTATCACGTGACCTCTTCTTGCCATTAATTTTCCCGAGCCCAACGGTGATGAAACTTGCTCAAATACTTTATATTGACATTTAGCTCTTTTCCGGTTCATAACAACACACCAATTTTCCTCCCGAAATATTTAGAGTAAGACCCTGACACCGTCAAATTCCTTGCGACTATTTGCAGCCTTGTGATGTTCCCTGCGTCGACGTATTCCTTCTGGATACAATCCTGCAAGTTAGCATATCTCGCTCCTTAAACCCTGCCATATCTAGGGATCATGGCAATCAAATTATACCTTTGTCGCACTACTTCATTCTTGGAACATCATCTGAATGGAAAATACAACTTAGCAACAATTAACTTAAGTGTGAATTCAGGAACTCGTGGTAGCAATTTAAAATCAATTTTTTAATATACATTGCTTTCTGCAGTTTTCAATACTTTCGGCCAGTGTGTGTACCATTTAACCACCAGCTTCACGTCGAAGACTTTCGCGCATCCTTAATTGAGTTTTTCACCAACACTTAATTGAACATCCATCAAACTTAATTCCCTTGGCATCACCCGTTACTTACAGACCCCATATCATCTCAACATGTGACCACCGATCCCTTCATACAACCCACACACCATTCTGGTTCTGACTCCCGCTATCACTCTGACGACAGCTTCAACACAAAACCATCAAGCAATGACACATTTTCCATATTCCATTTCCACTGTCGTGTATCACAAAATCATATGACGAAATCACTACCTGGATCACCTCAACCTCTTTCTCTTCTTGCAAGTGTCATAAACAGGCTTACTGACACCAAGTTACCACCGCACTTTATGGCGACACGTACTGTCCAGTACCGCTCACAGCGGCAGAGGAAGGGGGTTTGTCTTTCAGAAAAAATCACCCTCTCATACAAAATCTCGACAAACCCAGGACCAAATTGACATCCCTTTTCATCGATCTCAACCATTAACACCAACAATAACCCAAACACGTACTGTCGGAATTATTTACAGATTGCATGAAAAACACAATCCAAAATATTAACAACAGCTTCGAGCAGCTTCTCACTGAACTAAATAAACCCAACTGTGACGTCTGTATTAGTCCAATCAATCTATGAAAAATACTAGTTACACCTGCACAAAACTGCTACAGAAGGTTTTCTTGCTGTAACTAGCAGTAAAAGATCCCCCAAACAACATATCAAAAAAGGTAGAAAAAGGGAAGCCTGGCATGACATGTTAATTTGCATTTATCTTACGTGGACGTATACGCCCATATTTCGACAAAGGTATATAGCTCATAAATGCATGTTTAGGGAGATTTCCATTTTTCTGTTAGTATTTGAAAATGTTTTGCATGGCTATGCCTGCAAGGTGTGTAGAATGTGCAATTAATATATTAAAAGTGGAAAGTTATGGTCATTATTCAAGATGGCCGCAATGATTTTCCTGCCAAAATTAATTTTGCATTCCAGATGATTTGTCAGACTGCATTCGGGATGGGGAGATCTTTTTATTTAGCAAATTATTATCAGAGAGTATTTATTCAAACACATTGGGTCAACTAGCGCCGGGGGCACTCCCTATGCGAAGTGATGGGTACCTCGGCCAGGTGAAAAATAGGGTCCTTTCAAGGGTCCTTTGAGATAAAATGTACCCCAAAAAGCTGAATAAAATGGGTCATCCAGTACGAAACTTTAAGAAGGGGGTCAATGATGTTAAAATTGGAAGTGCCTATTTTCCAGTGTTCAAAATGCATGAAATGATTAAAAATTGCTGCATGAAATTATTAAAATTTAAAACATGTGCACTTAGGCGCAAAAATTTTGAATTTGATGTTCAAATCTTTGAAAAAGTGGATTTTATGCAAACAACTTGTGATAAAAGGGGATAGTAGGAAAGAAGAAAATAAAGAAAATAGAAGTCACTGAAGTATGTGTGACTTTTTAAAAAGGGGGTCATTTGGTAATAGCTGGGTAAATAGGTAGGACAGCAGCCTAAAAAGGCAGATCACGCATTCTATATAGACGTCACCAAAGTACGACATTTCACAGACATTGATTATGCAGCTCTAACAGGGAGACTGTGGATATGTTGCACAAGATCTACTCCAAAGCATCATTGAGAATGCTGCGGATAAAGTCAAAAAGCCAAAGAGACAGAATTAAATTCATGACCGGGCAATGAGGAAGAAGAGGAATCGTCAACCTATATCTGCACTACAAACGGTACCAAACTCAAAAAGGTTAGATAAGTACATCGGGTCTATGTTGGACAGCAAGGAAGGCTCAAGAGTTAAAAGGCCAGGCCTGATCCGCGAATAAGCACCGTCCCCATACTCCCAAGATTTTACCGGAATGGTCAACATTTTGGTATTTGAAGGAAAGCTACTATTCTTCTAATTTACCCTGTGAAATCTTAGGGCTTAAAGATATTGATTTGGAAGTTATGAGCGAAAATGTACCCCATTTGGTTCGACGATATTAAGTTTAACATATTGGGCTAGAACAATCATGTTTTTAGCTCTCACATGAAAACGGGTTGAAAGATCCGCGCAAAACTCTACAGTGGAGTTAAGTGGTGAAGACCATTCTATCAAGATGAAACGTAAGTTATTAAATCGGATCGTCCCCTTTTGAATATACCGTGTGTCCCAAAAAAAAAACCGCAACACTGGTGGCAGGCCGTCATAAGTTTTGAACAAAAAGCATCGTGACTACTTAGTCTTTGTTTTAAGATAAGATGGGACTGTTAGCTAATATCCATGAAAAGTTAATAAAAGGTAAAGTCAAATTTTTAAGATATGACCCCAGGGTTATGGATCGTGTGTCACTTCATTTCCTATAGCAAAAGCGTCCTCGTCGCGGCCCCTCATGGTACAGCAATCCGGCAGTCTATATTCGGTTATTTCATTAGTACTATAAACTGGCGGCTATGCTCACTAATTTTGCTTTTTATATTGCTTTAAGGTTTATTAAAATTGTAATATTTGGCAATTGTTATAATTGATCAGCTGTCTATGCCGTTATACTTGGGTTCTTTTTGAAGGCCGCATTTAGACGTGTTCGCTGACATTGACCTGCTGAACACAGCTCGTCTTTTAACAGCACTTCTTGTTAAGCTATCGGAATTGTCTTCTTTGTATTAACTTATATGTAATTTTAATTCTTATTTAGTGTTTTCTGTAATTGTAGTTTTGGGATATAATCATGAGATTCATTAGACAGAGAGCCCTTCGGGGAGGAGGGAAGCACATGAAACGCAGAATCATGCCAGTAGTGACATTCAACAGGGATGATCATAACCCTACTATACCATTCCACATTCCCGGGCTAAACATTGATAATTTAATCAATATATCCACCATCCAGGCCCCCGACAGCACCTCAGCTTGTCCAGACATTCTAAAAAACCAAAAATGGTCCCATCATGGGACGGGGCAGTCAACACGGAACGCCAGCCAATATGAACTAGTTGTACAATGTACACGGCCAATTTCTTTATAGTAGTTACCACACAAAGTACTACGAGTAGACATGGATTACATACCAATAGACGTACACTTGCCGGCCAGGATTCCGTGTATTTTTGCCGGTTATAGACGGATAGTGTACATACAGCGGCGGTCTGTCGCCCCAGTCGTGGAGTAGCTTCCAGGGGCGGACTGGGAGTTTGTAGCTGGCCGCGGCAAAGTTAATTAAACGGCCCAAACTGTGACAGGGAAAGCGTAGCAAGGGCCCACCTTATGGGACCCTGGAGTGGCCGTAAGGGGAGACACCGAAAAGTTTTTTTGGTGTTTACAAGGGGGGTTAAATCGCCCCCCCCCTTGCAATGCTCACGTTCGTGGCTTGCTCTTCTGCCGGGTACATTGGTTGAAATTTTTTGGGCGGACTGTCACTTTGACAAGCAAAACGCAACAGAAAAGACGCAACAGCTATCCTTCCTAAAGAAGTCAAAGCTACTGGTTCAAAACTGAATGTTAGGATAGTACTACAGAGTAGTAAAAACAAAATTGACACCTGTGAAATGAATTTGTGTTATAGGTACTATATTTTTTGTTGTGTTGTATTGGGGCACATTATTTCAGCAAAATTTGTTCATGTAGGACTGCACATAACCAAAGGCAGACCAGGGAAGATGCGTTTGCGTCAATGGAAAGGAATTGAAAGACCCAAAAGTAAAAAATTCCACCACCAAAATTACAGGAGGTTTCATTTGATTTACATCACCCCCCACCACGATGAAACACGCTATTAAAGAATTCCTGGCTCAGCCCTTGATAGCTGAGCTTATTGGCATATGTCTACTGCTCACCGAATGTTCTATCGGTTCTGCTTGAGGATATATCCACTTCACGGATAATTCCTTGTTGAAAGTAATCCAAACTTCCCTGAGGAGTTACATACACGCGTAGACTAATTCAAAGCCCCATAAAAAGAAGGATCGTTCAGGGGGTCTGGTGATATTGGGCCCATTCTAACTCCATGGTTTAAGGGTGTTATCACCCTGTTTCCAAATAACTGTTGTTGTAACGAGCTGTTAAGTTCTCGAGTGCAGGGCAAGCTAGTGCCAACCAGAGATTGCCTAATGTTTGTCGTTTGCTGGCTTCGGAATCTCAAACATCTTCCCCAAGATTAGGACAACCTTCCCGTTTATCATTACAAGATATACTTCTCCAATTCCGGATAAGAAGAACAGCCAATCATCCACCGTGTCTAACAAGGTCATCCCCCTATGTTTTTGTCTCGAGTCCCCATTATAAAGGCAAAAGTCAAGAGGCTTTGACCACGTGGGGCACATACGCCATAAAGGCCAAGACACTTTATCCAACAAGATGTTATGGTCTTGAAGTAACATGAGGGTGGATCTTCCAAGTAGCCACTCTCAAACTTCTGTGCGTTCTTGAATGGTTGTCTTTCCTAACGTTATTACTTTCGTATCATTGAATACGGAGTCCATTATAAGAATAAGGCGCGTGTGTTCCAATTGAAATGACTTTGAGGCAGTGTACACAGTTATTACGTCGAGAGCTATTCTGGGCCATTAGTTGACCGCTGCTGTTGAATAGCATTTTTTGGACAGCTGGATTTTTCACGGACCTTCCAGGTAAAGTACGCCTAGAAGTAGAATGTTCTCTGTGTAGGTTGAACCTTATTCCTGTGGCTTCGTATTTGTAAACGTTTGCATACAGTGGGCCGACATGGCATCTTGCATTGGGAAAATGGCGGAGCGAAAGTTTCGCAGCTCAGTTATTATTATCATGAAGCAGATGATCTAATACTGTCCCCTGGGGGGGTTCAGGGGGCCGGAGCCCCGGGAAGATCGAGGGTTTTGCCATGTTTGAGTGCCTTAGTTAGAAGGGGGCCTCTCAGTTATTCTGAAAGCAGATGAATTACTACTTATGGATGGGTCCAGGGGCGGAACCCGGAAGCTCTCGGGTTAAGTATTTTGAATGACTTTGGAGGAGCTCTATATTATTCATTATACATGAAGCAAATAATATACACTGCCCCTTGGGGGCTCCGGGGGGGGGGGGGGGGCAAAAGCCCCCGGAAGCTATTGAGTTTTAGCATGTTTGAGTGCCTTCGAAAGCTCTCATTATTCTCATTTTATCTCCAAGGAAGAATTGAATCTACTGCCCTGTCCAGGGGCTGGAGGTCCAGGAAGCAGTCGGGTTATAGCATGTTTGAGTGCCTGAAGCCTCTCAGTTAGCTGTTTTACATGAAGCAAATGATCTTTACTTTTACCTGGAGGGAGGGGTCCGGGGACGAAGATCCGGACGGAAGCTGCTCGAGTTTTAGCTGTTGAGTGCCTTCGTTATACATTGCACCTGTTCCTATCAATACAGTTAGCGTGCCGAGGCGTAGCCGAGTCTACACATAAGCAGTTTTATCGACAGGTTGGTTGGAAATTCGCGTTCTCCTAAGCAACATTATGCTGGCTGCATGGTCACATGTTGAAGCTCCCCGCCTTTCAGGTTTCGCGGTTTTGCTGGTCCCTGTCAGTTGCGCAGGATTGCTGTTTTCGTCCTCTCGTACTTTGTTTCATCCGAGCTCGGTAGTGTTTTAGATGCGTGCCGAAATCACATACTCTCTGTTATGCTGGTGTGAGTTGATAGTTGCGTAGCTGCGTTGACACCGGTATTACAGGGTTGTTTATTTATCATCGCCCTCTTGTTCCGTGACTTTATCATCGTCATTTCCTTGCGTTGTTCAATTCTACGAGTGAGTTTGCCGTGGTCGTGATTGTGGAGTTCATTCTTAGGTCCAGTAGTGTTTACGAATAATGGGAAATCGCAAGGAAATGGATTGAAATCGACCAGAAGTAGTCAGGTTAGTAGTGCAGAAAACTTAGTTATCAAGACCGTGACTATTTACCAGTCTTACGCGTAACTAGAAAACTAGAGTGATGAGAAGGATTTACGTGAATATCTCTAAAACGCCGTTTTCATAATCGTCCCCAGAAAAAACAGTATTGTGCAACGTACTAGGTTTACGCAGTAGTACGCGCATTGGCGGAAGTCAAAGTAGATTGGTGTTACGACTTGCTTTTACTAAGCGTTATCTCGCCTTTCTGCTGGAGTACTGTGTTAGTTTGAAGGTACTCGTTGTATGGATCGTCAATGACTCTGTTGAAGTTGAAACGCCATTTCCGCTCGACGCATGTAACTTCGTTCGCAATGGTAGGATGTGTCTTATTGAATTATCGATCTCAAAGTGCAGTCAGCCTTAACGTGGTACGCGTCTCAAACTCTCAACCTCCTGGAAACTGTCTCGACAGAGCATTCTACCATTGGATTATAAGCAGAACTCTTTGCAGTAAGTAATCAGTCAACGCGGAGGAATTCGACAGGTCTCGTTTGTGGACTTATCGGCGTTCGTGCACAAGGCTTCATACACTCTGAACATCACACTGAGGATTTGCCGAATATGGTTACCATAACTGATTCAAGAGGAGCGTCGAACAGGCCTTTCTTTTTGAGTTTCATTTGTAACATTAGAAGTTAATATAAGTTAATCACACCTGTGGTACTGTCTGTTTGAATCCATGGTGGCAGTTCAAGCAGATTCAACGGGAAAAAAACGGACTGGGTTAATGTTTAATTTTGGTATCAGGTATTTACAATCACTATTTTTAATGCGTTCCTTTGTTTAAGGTGTGATCCCTTGGATTCAATCTCTGCATTATAAGTGCTTGTAGTTTTGGGTTGAGTTACTTCTTCCTTTGTGCCTTTAAAATCTGGTAAACTAATTATAGTCTTAAGTATGTGTGAAGGGTTAACTGGATGTCCCATCAGCTTTATTTAATTTAGACTTTGACCACATGAAAAATGGCGTGAATGGTAATCTTTAACCTTGGTTTCGGGTTTCAGCATTCAATTATTTAATTGCAAATACTTTGTTAAGGGTAGCGCTCCCTTGGATCGATCTTGCATGTTTTCAGAACGTTCTCGTTTATTTTTACTTGTGTGTTTATGTCTCCTTTTTGTGCCTTTCATATCTTTAACCAATTAGTAATTAGTCTTATGCTTTGCTGATGGGTTTAACTGTGTGTTACACATCTTATTTTGTCATTATTATTCCACAGGCAAACTGGCGAGACTGTGTAGCTTTTAATCTAACCTTGGATCATCAAATCAATTATATAATGAAGGTCTCCTTGTTAAGAATAGTGATTCACTGTATCGTCATTGCATTGAACTGTTATACTTAAGATTTTGTCGTGGTGTTTGTGTGCGTACTTCCTCTTCCTTTTATACCACATGCAGGTTGTGCTATCTTGATTTTCGTTTCAGGGTCCAGCAATCAAATTTATTAATGCAGCTCTGTGTATGTAATAGCGATTCCCTGGATCATCATTACATTATATTGTTATACTTATGTTATGTTTTGTTGTTCTTGTTTAAATCTTCTTTGTGCTTCAACATGATTAAACTAATTATAGTCCTAAGATTTGCATGAGTTTTTCAGCTTCGGTATCAACTAGCAGCAAGCTGAATATTTGCACCATCATCTGCAGCCTTCAAGGTAGCCGCCTTGCCTGACATCAAAAGGATACGGTTATCGGTGGGAGACCAGACTGACTGCTGTAACAACTTCACCAGGCTTTTTAAGCACTGTAAAGTTCTTAATTTGTCAACTACGCACCAGTGACTTTGTTTATCTACCATTGGATTTTTTGTCAAACTGTTTTCTCAACGATTATTTAATCACTTGCACCTTGCGGCTCTTGACGCACACCGCTCCAATTTCCAGTATGTTCATCAAAGAGAATAGGAATTTATACTTTGAAGTTGAAAGCACGGCTTTTAATTAGTCATTCATTAAGATTTTGAGGCTTGCTAATTTATTTAAGTCATCATGTGCTTTATTGTAAGGTAAAGGTTTGTTTTTATTATTTTAAACCCATTCACTGATTATTTTCCTTTTCATTGTTTTGTAGGCTCCTGGTTACGCTGTTTAGTCAATAAGCATCGACATTGGTTCCGTGTTAAATTGTAGTTATAAGTGAATGTAATTGTATTTTGCTTTGTTTCGTGTCTCATGGTTTATTTCTTTTTTCTATGTTGTGATTCCATGTATTCAATTTTTTTTTGTGTTTGTTTGTTAATGCCATGCTCTATTTCCCTCCCCACAAAAAAAAAACAATGCAGTTGATTAGATGCCCCAGTTTTATTCTTTGTCAAGTATGTTTAATTAAGTTTCGTTTCGATTTTACTATTTAAATTTGTATCTTTGGGAAGAATCCTTTTGGTTGGTGTGTGTATGTACGTACGGACTGGTTGTTTTATGGATGTTTTTCTGTATGGTTTATATATTTTGGAGGTTGTGGGTTTTTTGAAATAAAACTTTGTGGAAAATGTTGCGACAATTACATAGCTGTGTTGTGCTAAAATTTTGGAAATATTGTAACAGGTATGTGTGTGTGCGCTATGATCCAATAATATGAGTGTTATATGCGTTGTGTGCATCATTGGTTGTGGTCGTCTGGTGTCAGCTTTTCAAGCTAATGATTACCATCAGGGCACGGGTATAATGCAGTTTTCATCTTGTATATAACTCCTCTCCTTCGCCCTTCATTACCTGGTCTTGTGCTATTTATTCCACTATAAACCTGTTTATTTTTTCATTTCAGTAGGCAATAACTCACCACTTTTTTACAGGACGACTGGAGCAGCATAATCTATCAAGTTCGGATGTCGTTTTGTGTGGTTTTTTTTTTGTTCATTGTTGTGGCTAAAAATTTTTAATTGAATTGCTCTAAATGGTGTAGGCCAGGTCTCCTTTAAGGTTGTCTTCTTCTGAAGCGATTCTAAAGAAAAGCATTTTTCTTTTCAAGATATCACTTAGATTTCTGGAATCTTCTCCGCTCATTCGCTGACAGTTTTCGGTTGCGGAATCAATGAGTTGTTCTACAATCCTTTTCTAGCAGGTATTTTTCAATCGGCCTGGGCTAATTGTTGGGTTCTCAGCGCTGTTGGGTTAGTTAGTATTGATTGCGTGTGTGTGGTCGGTTGGCAGGTCCAGTTACTTGAAAATATATTTTGTTTGGGGTTAGTTAGGCCTCTTTTCAATGTGTCGTTTTTTTGGGCCAAGTTTAGGTTTCCAAGTTTATAGGTGTTATGTACTAGTGTGTCACGTGGAGTTCTAATTGCATTTCTGTTTGATTTGGTGACATGGGCATCGACTTTTAATGCTTTTCGGGTGCCGTGGTGTAAGTAGGTTTGCGTTAGTGTAGTGATGGGCGCAGAGTTTTGCAGGGTAAAAGTGGAAAAAGAGGTAACTTTAAGCATTGTTGACGGAGGATTTGGTTTTGTGCTCGTGTATAATCCCTGCCAAAATATAACGTCAATTTGGCAGCCATTGGTTGAAATGTTAAAATGAGAGCGTGTTAATTCTAAGCCGTAGCTTTTTGAAGGGTTTTTGAATAGTTTTATCTATAACAGTTTCCGTAGCATTGAAATCAGTGCCACCAGTGCCAGTGTTATTGTATATCAGGTGTTTCTGCTGTAAGGCTGCCCTTTAATTTAATGTTCATATTTCATAGTGTGATGATTTAGCAAGTTGTTCATTAGGTGTAAGATGCGTTTGTGGTCAGTTCAACAGGTGTAGTGAGCCATAGTAGTTATATAATACTGAGTTTCGTATGTTGCTTTATAGTGTTGCGTAACACTGAGCCTTTAGTTACGCTGTACGGTAGGTTTTTGGTTAGAGATTGGAACAGTTGACATTTTTAAAACGTTTTTGATGAATGGTGGGCCGCTCGTCGGAGTTGCCGCAAAACAGGGAAGGAATTCTTAGCAATTGGTAGAGGTTTTCGAAGGCTTAATTTCAGAAATCATGCAGCTTCTAAGTAAACCCTAGTTTCTGAAACCCTCTTTTTTTGTCGTGTGGTAGTGTATTTGGTACCCCCTTTATTTCGGTGTTAATTCTTTTGTCGGAGGCGAGTGTAACTTATATTGGCTTGCTAGGTAATGGTACATCTTTAATTCTCCACGCTCCTGTGTTATCTACTATTTTGGTTATTACTAATGGCTTTTCATTGAATATCTAACAGTAGTCGATGGTAGTTTATTAAGCATTCTTGTAGTTATTTTCTCGTTTACTGTTGTGCCGCTTGTCTAAAATTATGCTTTAATCTTTACTTTGGCGTTCATTTAGATGTGGGTGGGTGCATGAGTAAGTGTTGTGCAATTTTGTGTAGATGTGTTCTCTGTTGATTTCCGCTAGCTTAGTGAATAGGAGCGATCACTGGAATAGAAGTAACCACTGAGACGAGAAGCGATCATATAATAGTACAGCGGATCACCACCTCAAAACTCCACTAATAATTACCCGGTCAAAACATTTTATCAATTTTAATAACTCAAGTTCTTTAATTTCTTGTTCTGTAGTATTAAGGTACCATTTCCTAAGGACAAGGAGGAAACGTCATATTAATCCCGTAAAAAATTTCTGTATAAATTTAATAAGGTTCTTTTCTAAAAACTACTCCCGTGTCATAACCCGTAGTTTCCGTCAGGCCAGTACCAAAGTACAATAAGAAATAATGATGTGTTGTTGATTCTCTTTTGTTGCCATTTGGATTGTTGCTTTTAAGCACAGGCCTTTATTACCCTTTCTCAGCCTACTGTGTTGTGTAAAAGGACTGGCCTCATTTATGTCTTGGTGTTCTCGCAAATTTAAAAAAAGGGGGGGTAAGCAAGTTACATCAGGAGTAACTTGTTTGGCGGCATTTTGTTGTAAATTTGCTTTCTATCCGTTTAGGAATTGTAATTTTGGATATTAATGCACAAATTAAGCAAACGCCAAAAGGAGCTAAGAGCAAACGCTCAGTATCGGATGGTAATTTAACCTGATTGGTGAACAATCTGAAGGAAACGCCAAAATGGGATAGATTATTAACTCCCAGTAATGAATTGTATAGAAGTCTATTTGGGTTTATCGATGCTGAAGGCCGAGAGCAAACACTCGGTAGAATTGTGCTATTATATTAACAATATAGGTTTGAAGGCACAACGCCTAAAAGACAGGCGAGAGCAAAACGCGCAGTAGAATTGTGCTATTATATTCAGTCAATTTGTGGTTTGTGAACAACCTGAAGGCAAACGCTAAAAGGGCTCGAGCAAAAAGGCTCGGTACGATTTTGCTATTTTAATCGGTCCTATAGTTGTTGGAATATATTAACGCAAAACCATGGTAGCCTATAGAGCAAACGATCAGTAGGAATCTGTTACCTTCTATAAATGGTTGTACAAACTTGAAGGCAAACGCCAAAAAGGGGCTTGAGCAAAATGCTCAGTAGGAGTTCTATTTTTCATTCAATATTTGTGAAATATTCTTAACACAACCATCCTAGCTAGCTAGAGCAACGCTCGAGGATGTTGAGAAATGAGAAATTCAAAGGCAAATGCCACTGAAGAGAATCATATTTAATGTCCCTTTACTACTTATGGAGTTACATTCATCTCAAACATGCTGCTTCCTGCACTATTGTCATGTTTGTACTAACTTCTTTGAGTACTTATATATCTCACAATCTTTATGGATAATAATGTATATTATTGAGAGGGCACAAGTAATAAATGACCTCTCGGATGAAAACTAAAAGAGGCCTCCAATGCCATCATTCTTCCGTTGTCTAGTTCCTTTGATAATCCACTGTGTCGGTAATGTTAAATATAACAAGGCCATTAAACTGGTGGTCAGGATAATTCTGAAACTTTCTTCTAAAAGTATGTCTTTTTCTTTTTAAAACTTGGTACACGATAACGAGATTCATTTCAAAAGTGTAATGGTTTTGACTATTTTTCGACTATCCTAGTGCAGGTGTACATATACCGGAGCCGCCGAGCTTTGAAAAGTTCCTATTTTCGATTTACCCCCTCCCCTCTGTACAACAAACACAACCACCTTTATTTGAAGGATAAATATATGAGATTAAGAAAATGGGGGTTGTGGTTGAAATATTTGGTGGCAGGGAATGATTCTAAGGCCGAAAAAATGGCATGTTCGGTTGCAAATTAAGCGAAATTATTATTTCTTTCTTATTTTTTAAAGTAAAAAATTTTACCATCTATTTGATGATTCCTTTTTGTTATTGAATATAGGTTTTATACGTTGCATAAAGGGTTCAGGTATAACTCGTTTGTGGTGACATGGGATAACGGATGTTTTTTTTTGGGAAAAAGTGATGTTGGGCTAAAATGCTAGACTGTTATATATTGTATAAAACAAAATCGATAAGATAAATGTCAGAGATTGATATTCGTGGCATCATGATTCAAATTTGTTTTTGCTAAGATATTAAGAAATTTGATTTCTTAAGTTTTTTAAGCTCAAAAGACGTGATTTTTTTTACCCAAAAAACCCCTGCACCAAATTTTTGACCACAACCATTTTTTTGAAATAAATTAGTTATTACTATCTTTCGAATAGAATTTGTTTCGTTTTGTTGTACCGAGGGGAGGCTGGGGTTGTCGACAATTTTGCAGTCCAAACCGCTCCACTAATATAATACATTGTCCGTGTGACTGAAATTCCTTACACCCATCAGCTATGTGTTTCTCCATTGAGTGCTGTACGAAATCATTTAACACTGTCCTCGATAGTCCTCGTCTAACATGTCAGGTTTTCTTTTATTCCATCTGCAGTACGCACCGCGTAATTCTTGGCTAAATTAGTAATTTGGTGGATTAAACAACGTGCTAAGAACAACCCTTTTTTCAAGGCGCTCTACCAACTTCATTCATTGGTCACACTCTGATACAAATAAGTCCACAGATCATATCGGCAAATATCATACCAGTGTTATGCTGTTCATCTATCTCCAGTTTTTTTTTGTCCTACTTTGCGTCTGTATAAGACAGTCACTCGTTGCATTACGTACATTGTTAATGCCCATTCCCCAATTGTCATATCTTCTGCAGGTCTTTGTGACCACAACCTGTTTTGTTTTTTTTTTCTACCTCATTGTAAAGTCCTTCAACTTGTAAGCAACCTGAATTTTAAGTAAATACTGTATCTTAGTTTTTATTAGAATAATATTTAATTATTGTATTTTGTTATTCCCTCTTACTCTTGTTTTGTAAGTAACCCATTATTTTGTACAACTGCTGTACCTAAGTTTTGTATAAATAATCCTTAGCATTTTGTATTGTCTTAGCCCCTTGTTTGTTTTTACTCTGTGCTTGTCCTCGTTGCTTTCGTCTTGTCTGACTTGTCAACACATCTTGTCTATAGGTATTGTCTGACTTTTATCTACCCGGTTTCTCATTTGCTTTCTTCTTATTTTCTTCCCTTTTCAATCTACCTCATCCAACTCATCTCTCAAGTTCCCCCTCTCTCTCTCACTCACTCTCTCTTATTCTCTCTCTCTCTTGTTCTCTCTCTCTCCTTCATAACCCCCTCGGTATTATTTTCCTTTGTTTTATCCATTTCAGTATGGCGTGCCCTGCAATATGCGAACTACACACACTGGCCAAAAGTATTGCAACATGCTAAAAACGAAATTCATAATCACCAATTGATTTCAAATTACATCATGGATTCTTGACCACACAATATGTATTAAATTCCAATTTTTTTGTTTTTCATACAGATGTAATTTCCCAGAATCCACGAGGGTGAAAAAACGTCTGATTTGATTATCATGTTCCCCAAATATTGCTGATTAATGGAACAGCCAACGATAACTTGCCGATTGCACTCCAGAAGGAATAAAGACACAGAAACAGAAGAAATGACGTCAAAACAACCGTTTAATGAATTGTAGGGGTTGATTAGGGTTTGTTTAAATGTTTATGGGAGAAAATTCAAGGTGGTTGTATGGACCGGAAATGAGATAAAGTCAATGAAAGACATTGGTCTTCGAAAAAATCAAGAAATTTGGAGACGACCGAAATGCAATTTAAATGATAAATCACGCGGTTTACGCAAATAACGTCTAATTACGCGTTTCACATTGCATGACAAACAGCACAATGTCAACGGTGCGATTAAGAGGATGTTTTCGAGTTATCACGTGACCTCTTTCTTGCCATTAAATTTTCCGAGTCCAACGGTGATGAACGTGCTCAAATCCTTTATTGACATTATCTCTTTTCCGGTTCATACAACCACACCAATTTTCGCCCGAAATATTTAGAGTAGACCCTGACAAACCCGTAAAATTCATTTAGCGACTATTTTGCAGCCTTTGTGATGTTCCTGCGTCGGTATTCCTTCTGGAATACAATCTGCAAGTTATCATTAGCTAGCTCCTTAAACCCGACATATCTAGGGATCATGGCAATCAAATTATACCTTTGTCGCACTACTCGATTCTTGGAAACAGCATCTGATTGAAAATTACAACTTTGGCAACAATTACGTAATGTGTAGTCAGGAACTCTTGGTACAATTTTAAATCAATTTTTTAATATACATTGCTTTTCTGCATGTTGCAATACTTTCGGCCAGTGTGTGTACCATTTAACCACCAGCTTCACGACAAAGACTTTCGCGCTTCACTTATTGAATTTTTCACCAACACTAAATTGAACATCATCAAACTTAATTCCCTTTGCATCAACCCGTTACTTACAGACCCCATATCATCTCAAACATGTGACCACCGATCCTTCATTACACCCACAAACAATTCTGGTTCTGACTCCCGCTATCATACTGACGACAGCTTCAACACACTAATAAAACCATCAAGCAATGACTCATTTTCCATATTCCATTTCAACTGTCGTAGTATCACAAAATCATATGAAGAAATCACTAACTACCTGGATCACCTCAACCACTCTTTTTTTGGCATTTTCAGAAACATGGCTTACTGACACCAAGTTACCACCTCACTTTAATGGCTACACGTACATTCCAGGACCGCTCACCGGCAGAGGAAGGGGTTTTGTCTTTACATAAAAAATCACCTCTCATACAAAATCATCGACACAACACCAGGACCAGAATTTGACTCACTTTTCATCGATCTCACCATTAACACCAACAATAGACCCAAACACGTAACTGTCGGAGTTATTTACAGATTGCATGAACACACAATCCAAAATATTAACAACAGCTTCGAGCAGCTTCTCACTGAACTAAATAAACCCAACTGTGACGTCTGTATTAGTCCAATCAATCTATGAAAAATACTAGTTACACCTGCACAAAACTGCTACAGAAGGTTTTCTTGCGTAACTATAGTAGATTCAACCATCGGTCACCGGAGGAAAAAGTTTTGGACAGCGTTCGTGTTGGGAGGGAGGCAGAATATGGGGTCCGATTCACTGTTTCAGAAAAAACTGAGATAATCTGGTCTCATTCATTAATAGAGGGTGCCAAAGACTTTTGTGTTCCTTCCTATAAAGCACGGGCGCTCAAAGTAATAAACATTCAAACTCACTATTGTATTATTGAATTACCACTGAAGCAAATACGATAGTCGAATGTATTATTGAGATTAATGTAGTATTATTATGGTTTTTACGTTGACCTGAATGATTTCATTAAGCTCAGAATGATTTTTTTTTTCTCTGCTATCCGACTACATGGCTCCAATAGATTTCGCCATGAATTTTACTTCATCCACTGAACATCCCCTCATTCAATGCCAATACCTTCGGAAAAATACGAGAGGTGACACGATGGGTTGAATCTACTATGTTAGCAGTAAAAGACCCCCAAACAACATATCAAACGGTAGAAAAAGGGGAGCCTGGCAAGACCATGTTAATTGCATTTATCGTACGTGGAAGAGACGCCATTATTCGACCAAGGTATATGTCATAAATGAAATGTTTATTTGTTTAGGGAGGGATTTCCATTTTCTGTCAGTATTGAAATGTTTTTCATGGCTATGCGTGCAAGGTGGTAGCATTTGCAATTATAATTAAAAAGTGGAAAGTGATGGTCATGCATTATTCAAGATGGCCGCAATGATTTTCCTGCAAATTAATTACATCCAGATGATTTGTCAGACTGCCATTCGGATGGGGGAGAGATCTTTTTATATAGCCAAATATTTCAGAGAGTAGTTATGCAAACACATTGGGTCAATAGGGCCGGGGGCACTCCCTATGCAAAATGATGGACCTCGGCAAGGTGGTGAAAAATAGGGTCATTTCAAGGGTCCTTTGAGATAAAAATGGACCCCAAAAAATTTCTTGAAAAAGTGGAAATTTATGCAAACTTGTGATAAAAGTGGATAGTAGGAAAGAAGAAAATAGAAGTCACTGAGTATGTGAACATTTTAAAAAGGGGGGTCATTTGGTAATAGCCTGGGTAATAGGTAGGACAGCAGCATAAAAAGGCAGTCAAGCATTCTATATAGACGTCACCAAAGTCAGCATCTCACAGACCTTGATTATGCAGCTCTAACAGGAGATGTGATATGTGCTGCACAAGATCTACTACAAAGCATCATTTGAGAATGCTGCAGATAAAGTCAAAAAGCCAAAGAGACAGAATTAAATTCATGACCGTCAATGAGGAAGAGAATCGTCAACCTATCTGCACTACAAACGGTACCCAACTCAAAAAGGTTAGACTTCAAGTACCTCGGGTCCTATGTTGGACAGCAAGGAAGGCTCAAGAGTTAAAAGGCCATGACCTGATCGCTAATAGCACCGTCCCCATACTCCCAAGATTTTACCGGAAGTGGTCAACATTTTGGTATTTGAAGAAAGCTACTATTCTCATTTACCCTGTGAAATCTTAGGGCTAAAGGATATTTGGTTTGGAAGTTATGAGCGAAAATGTACCCCATTTTGGTCGACCGATATTAATTTTACACATATAGGGCTAAGAAAATCATGATTTTAGCTCTCACATGAAAACGGGTTGAAATATCCGCGCAAAACTCTACAGATGGAGTTTAGTGGTGAAGACCATTCTATCAAGATGAAAACTTCATTTACTTAAATCGGATCGTCCCCTTTTAATATACGGTATTGTATAATAATTAAAATATAGGCAAAAATGGCACATAGGTTTTATGCAAATTATCATGTCTTGCTATGCTTCCTTTTATCTACCTTTTTGATATGTTGTTTGGGAGGGTGTGTACAACAAGTTACAGCAAGAAAACCTTCTGTAGCAATTTTGTCCAGGTCATACCGTAGATTGAGTGGACTATATTGTCGGTGACTTTAATATCAATCTTCTCAATTATTCCACTCATCCACACATTAATGACTCTATTAACACATCACTTGCAAATTCTTATATCCCCAAAATTAACAGACCTACAAGAATTACGCATAACACAGCCACGCTCATAGATAACATTATCACCAACTCCACTGACAGACTCCACACCAGGTATATTTGTCACTGACACTACAGATCACTTCCCAATATTCCTCATTACATCTCTCAAGCATAAGCATGCCACAAAAACAACAATCACTAAACGTGACTACAGAGATCACAGCATTCGCACATTTAACCGTAGACTCAACACTGAATCATGGGAACATATACTCACAGAAAATGACCCTAAAATAGCGTACAGCAACTTCATTACAACTTATACGAAACATTACAACGAATCATTCCCCTTACAAAAGAAGACCCTAAAAAATCGTAACCATAAGCAGCCCTGGATGACAATAGCAATTTCCAAGTCAATCAAACACAAGCACTGCCTCTATAAAACATACCTGAAGAAAAACACACCAGCAACCAAACAACAATACAAACAATACAAAAACAAATTAACTCACATTATTCGTATTGCCAAGAAAAAACACAACACAGAACAAATTCAGAAACCCCAAAATGATCTTACCAAAACCTGGACATTCCTCAACAACATTCTAGGCAGGAAGGTATCCACTAAACAAATCCCTGACTTTTTCACTCATAATAATAAGCAGATAACTGACCCGCTTGATATAGCTAATGCATTCAACGACGATCACTTCACCAACCTGGGCAAAAACTCGGCTAACAAAATTCCACCGTCCAATAACTCATTTAATAAACACCTTCCAAAAAACACATTCAATTCAATTTTTCTGAATCCAGTTACTGTAGATGAAATGCACATGAAACTGTAGATGAAACTTCGCCACCTGTTGAAACCTGGTAAAAGCGCTGGTACCGACAAGATAGATCCTGGGATTGCTAACAAATCATATGATAACATCATATCGCCTCTGATGCACATATTTAACCAATCACTTCTCACCGGAACTTTCCCAGATCACCTCAAATTAGCCAAAATCATTCCTATTTACAAGAACAAAGATGCGCATAACATTGCAAATTACAGGCCCAATTCTGTTCTTCAATCTTTTTCAAAACTACTTGAAAAAATCATGTACACACGTCTGTCTACATTCTTCAATAAGCACAACATTCTTGTCGATGAACAATACGGTTTTAGGCCCAAACGCTCAACTTACATGGCACTTCTTGAATTAACAAACAACCTCAACCTTGCACTAAAAATAAACTCTACCCCATGGGGTATTCCTGGATCTCTCCATCGCATCAACAATCAAACCTATCACAGTTGGCGTCCCGCAAGGCTCAATCCTTGGACCCCTACTTTTCATCATTTACATGAATGACATCACCAACATCTCTAACACACTAAAACTAATCTTATTTGCAGATGACAAAAAAAAAAAAAAAAAAAAATCGTTTGCACTATAGGTCCTGATAGTCTGTACTCGTCTGTGTTCGTTTCTGCACTGTAAATAATTTTTTTGTAATATCAGGGTGGTCAACTTATCGAGCCTTGCTCATATGGCCATCCTACCATCTCATGAGTTGTTATTATTCTATGTATTTACTTTGGTGAATAAATTGATACTGATACTGATGTACACACGTCTGTCTACATTCTTCAATAAGCACAACATTCTTGTCGATGAACAATACGGTTTTAGGCCCAAACGCTCAACTAACATGGCACTTCTTGAATTAACAAACAACCTCAACCTTGCACTAAAAATAAACTCTACCCCATGGGGGTATTCCTGGATCTCTCCAAGGCTTTCGACACCATTGACCACAACATTCTTCTTCACAAGCTTTATCATTAAGGTGTCCGTGCAGTGGTTCAGGAGTTACCTTACTAACCTCTCACAATCAGTCTACGTACACTCCATCGCATCAACAATCAAACCTATCACAGTTGGCGTCCCGCAAGGCTCAATCCTTGGACCCATACTTTTCATCATTTACATGAATGACATCACCAACATCTCTAACACACTAAAACTAATCTTATTTGCAGATGACACAAACATTTTTCTCTCAAACTCTAACATCAATGCACTTTTTATCAACATGAATCATGAACTCGCAAAAATCACTGACTGGTTTCGGGCTAACAAACTTTCTCTCAATGTTTCAAAAACTAACTACATGCTTTTCTCTACACACAACACCAATTACAATCAAACATTAACAATAGATAACCAGACAATCTCCCAGGTACACTCAACCAAATTTCTTGGCAATGCAATCGACGACAAACTATAACTATAGGCCCTATCGGGTTGTCCATTCCTGGTCCTAGCATATCGTAACCCGCACCTGTTCATCTTAGTACAGTTTATAATTTATACTTCATGTATTATGTATTATTATATAATATACTGTAATTATACATTTCTGTCACGTACGATATGTTATGCTGAATAAATTGAATCTTGAATCTTGAATCAAGGAGTGGAGCGTATCCTCCTCCCTAAAACTAAAGAAATACCAATACCATGGCAAGAATTCTATCAAGCACCTTATTTGAGGTCCCTAATTTCACCTGGCGTTTGTTCCATGCTTCTACTAGCAAATTCAGTAATTCAATTTAGACAGAGCGCCTTGTTCAATCCAAAAGGCTTTTTCTCACATTTGCAAGAATTTGATAGGAGTTTTATACAGGGACGATTAAAACCACAAAGCAATTTAACCAAGACTGTCAGTAGCACAACCACTGCACCTGACCACAACGGGTGTTTGTGGTTTTATATATCTAGAATAGTAGGCTCCTGGATCCAGTGTGCACAACAGACAACCAGAAAGTGTATCAATTCATTTGTTTATTTCATCTTTCCCTACACAGGGTAGCCATTGATCAAAGGCTACCTATTAAACTTGACAGGAATATGATTATTAAATTACTACAATGTTGTATCTGAACATAAGTCGAACATTATGTACAATGCAACGAACATAATGTACATTCTTTGAAATGTCAGGTGTAATTTGTGTATATTGAACACATTTCAAGAGAAATTTGGAGCACAATTAGATTCAAGTCAATTGTGAAAAGTATCGAAATTAAATAAATGACATATTGTGATCATCTTAGCTTAGTTTCTTCAAATTGTGTTATTTCTAATATCTTTGTCTTGGATTTTTCAGGTCTTTGCAATCTATCATGTCATATACATGTTGATATGGACAAATGATGTCAGGTCATTATGTTATTGCAAAGTTCTCTCTTGTAAATGAAATGTCACTATGATATGCAAAAGAAAACAGTGCCCCCTTATTTAATAATTTAATTAATCAAACTGATATTTAGCATGCAAACTAACTTCGCAAAAGTTCAGAACAAACATACGGCAAAGTTGTGATTTGTGCTGATCATAATAATTGTTTAATCTTGTAAGTAGGACAGTAGTCTTTGACAAAGACGCCTCAACCAGGATCGCCGAAGGCGGGTTTCTATGGCAAAGCCCTCGGCCGAGCCGAGCGAGGCGCAAGAGTCTTCCCATCAGAGGGCACTATACCACATTGTATACAGGGTCTGTAAAGCGGAATGCCTTGCTGAAAGGCTAGAAGGACAGCATAATCATTGCAATGGCATAAGGGGAAATATGTAAACTTGAATGTGTCACATTTCACATTGTTCTTCTCAACTTAGATGTTGATGATTCTTTCCAGTTGCCATGGCAACCAATATACAAAAAAAATTGCAATTTTAATAATCACGGGATTTATATTGCGCCTTTTACCTGAGGATACAAAGCGCCCGGCCATTATTATTACGCTACCATCATGAAATCATCAGAATCATGTCGCTTCATTAAAGTGACAGGAGGAGATTTTTTTAGGATATGAATTTCTCTCAAATGTCACTGGATCGGTTGCAGACCACCTACCGAGAACGTTTGGAAGGTTTATTGGACAAACAGGTGCAAAAGAAAACCGCAAACCTTGTTTTGAACTTGCCTGCTATCGTAATCGTTCCCCATAGAAAACAATGCTTTGACTTTCTGTCGTGCAAAACAGAAACTATTACATAAAGACGGCGTATTCGGCTTATTCACTTCAGGTGTGATCTAATACATTGGTAAGCATTCCAAATATGTAAAAAACCTAGGTTCGAGAAAAATTGGGGGCGCTTCTTTCTGGAAATCTCCTATGTCTCTTTAAGGTTTACTGCCAGGCCAACTAGCGCACTACCTATCAGCACTTAGATTGTTATATTCCCCTAACAACTCCCCAATTCACTCCTGGGTGGAGAGAGACAAGTGAGGTAAAGTGCCTTGCCCAAGGACGCAACACATTGGACGCAGTAGGACTCGAACACACGATCTTCTGATCAGGAGCCGGTCCACTGTGCCCTCATTTTTCCATATGCATCGAATTGGTTCCTCTATTCCGAGGTGACTTTGTCCGAGCATTGACCTGGTAACTAGCAAAAACACCATCAACACTCTGCATTCGAAAATGAGATTGACAGATCTATATTATTAGGAAATTGGAAAAATAGACACTAAAATGCATGTATGAATTGAGAACTTTTATGGAAACATCATAACACAGGTGGTTGAATCCCCAAAGAAAAGCATTTAAATTAGATCACGTCTAATGATTGTAGCTTTGACATACTTTTTTAATTTCAATACCATAACTTATTTCAATTTCATTCCTATTAAAAATCTTAAATGCATTGGTTTCTATGCTGAACTCAATGTTCATCACTGTTGTGTAACTATAATGTTCTTCTAGGGCATCATTTATAAATTGATTTAAAAGTTATTAGAAATAATGCACAATGGCAACATATTGAGCGAGATGCACTTAAAGATTTATAAATGTTCGATTCCAAAATAAAAAAAATAACAGTAGCAGATGTACATATCGCAAATTTTGATCAATTGCCTTAGTGTGGTAATCAATTCTACTGAGTGTCATTAATTTTTTTCTAACAAAATGACAAAACTATATTTGTCTAGTGCTCAAAGTTAGCATTTAAAACAAAATAAAAATGGTGTTAAAATAAAAATGATCCCGCTATGAAGCTATCTGCATCTCTCCTTAAGAATATCACTTGCATACATATATAACAATGAAGTTTCAACAACCAACCGTGAACATTTACTGTTGAAAGATACATGATACCTAGGATGTTCTTGAATTTAGTCTAACATGACATATCCATTGGCATCATCATGATGACATATTTGCCCATATTATAGTAATGGCATCACGGTATTTCAAATGACACGAAACCTTTGCATGAGAACAAACAGGGATACTCAATGGGATCAAAGAGGGAAAGATGCTTGCATAAGGACATTGGTTACGCATATCGGCGAAGTAACTGATTTCTGCGCAATTATTATTGTCTAATTATACCTTTCAATAGTCTGGGATATGTCGAGTGCAAAAAATGCACATTTGATTGAAAATGAATAAAATGTCATCACAATTTCTTTTCCTAAATATCAGTGACCAGTAGATGTACATCATGCTGCATTGACTCAAGCAAATAATAGCACTGTTGATATCCAGTAAATCCGCTCGGTATGCAGAGGATAAAGCACTTCAAATTACTTTTATCTGGAAGTACAGAGCCATTGTTATTACCCATACAGGTGAAAAAGATTTCAGGTGCTCATCACCTGATTAAGATTGAGCTATTTTTTCATGACGCAAAGCACAAGATACTTGTCCTCTTTCACGAATAAATAAACCTTAGGCTTCTACTGTGCGTTCAATTAACTTTGACCGTATATTTCATCATTTTTTCGAAAGGGACCAATGATGAACACAAAATCATGAAAGACTGTGACCTAACATCTTTGTGCAGAAAAAACTTAACTTACAGTAACTTGCCGCGTAACCCCATTTCTATTCAATTTACCATGTCGTTAGCATAGGTCGCTAGACCCCCTCTTTTGTATTTTTCTAAATACATGGTGGTGAATTGAATAGAAATGAGGTCCAGCAATAAGTTATGGATCTTGGTTCTACACAAAAATGTTAGGTCACAATAACCCTCGTCTTACCCCCCCCCCCCAGTGAACTTCGCTCCGGTGCGCTAAAATGCTAAAAACTTTCGTAAAAAGCTTCTAGGTAATCGTTCTCTCATCCTTTCCGGTCATTTTAGCGAAAAAAATGTGAAGGTAGCACCTTCACCGGGGTTAGGGTATGCCTTCAAAGTCGAAGAGTAGGGGGGGTGGTTGCCACCCAACGATATTTTATGGTGCATTTTTTAAAATATTATGCACAGTATGGCTCTAAAACTCTATTTTTATGTAAAACTAGCCAAATGCCATCATTTAGAGCTGAAAACCGCATGAAAATCCGATATTCCTGCGATTTTATTTTCGGTGGAAAATGCCAATTTTGCCGACTCGTGGACTTGATGACGTCATTGTGACGCCATACTAGGTATGTTGGTACTCTTTTTGGTATCAATGGAAAGAGGAGGACCATAGCTATCCATTGGTATCAAAATCATAAGCATCGGGTGCTTTATAACAAATTCTCGAGGGGGTAACCCCCCCCCCCCCTTGGTAAACCGTGTTACAAAAAAGGCTTGGTAAGACGAGGGTTAACAAGCAACATATCCACCATGAGTTTTGTTCACATTAGTTTCTTTTTTCAATAAATGATGAAATATACAGTCAAAATTATTGAA
The DNA here is from genome assembly GCA_023653785.1 of Ophioderma brevispina. Lineage (NCBI taxonomy): Eukaryota > Metazoa > Echinodermata > Ophiuroidea > Amphilepidida > Ophiodermatidae > Ophioderma > Ophioderma brevispina. The sequence continues at coordinate 4,568 of JAMKCH010049324.1, read as the reverse complement.
CTCACAGTAGACCCTCAAAGTTTATTTTAATCGCGAACGAGGCCAGTTCAATCCAAACTGGGTAGACGTTTCATATAGAAGTCCTAAGTATACAAATGAGGTATTGCCATTGATTCCGTCCAGCGCTGAACAACATCATACAGAGCATGACGGAATCAATGCCAATACCTCATTTGCGTACGTGAGAGTTCTATGTGAAACGTCTATACTAAACTGGGCGGGGATAACGAGTATTTAACGCCTGACATCTATTCAACTGCATGGACAGTAACAATGGCTCTGCAGTTCCAAATAAACAAAGGGCAATCTGAAGTGCTTTGTCCGCTGAATACACTGGATTTACTTATCAATAACGCCATTATTTGCTCGAGTCAATGTAGCATAGTGTATGTCCCTTGATCACTGATATTCAGAAAAGAAATTGAGATGGCATTTTATTCATTTTTAATGAAAAATGTGCAACCTTTACAATTGCCATAACCAATAAATGGTAATTATAATATTTATTATTATTTATAGTGGGAAAATGGTTTACTTCTGCGAAGTGTGTAATCAAAATGAACAATTTTTCCTTTGATCTCATGGCCAAGGAGTAACAAATTTGTTATAGTAGATTTCAAAATAAGTGAGATCTCATTAAAAGTTTTAGGTCTGTCCATTCACCGTGAGAGGTAAGAGGAATTATTTTAATGGCCACAGGTAAAAAAGCTTATGGTACTCATACAATGCATAGTAATGTAGCAAGTAAATAAATGTTGACCTAAAATACATTATTTCACATCTAAGATAGCTTGGATGTTTCAATTGAAGTAGCAGGATGAAAACACCAGCAATTATTTCACACTGCAAAATATCATTCCTTATCGCAGCATTGGAGATATAATACATTCTTATATCAATGCACATATAACACAACTAAGTTTTTATTTGACCATCAAAAATGTGTCAACCTTGTTTAAGAGATTAGCGCAAAGCGGATTTGACATCCCGGATAACCGTAGCACAAGTCCTTTTACTATTAACAGATCATTGTAGAACTGATTGCATCAGTTTCCAATAGAGGTTGTGCCTGTGTCGTCATCAACCGTAATGCTGAACTTTGTTCAACAGGATCAAATCAGAAACCGCTGTTATTGCACCATGTTATTGGTATACAATAACAAGATTATTCCCAAGGTTGCATGCAACATTAAATTAAATGGACTGCATTACGGTATAGGACACCTGTTCGATTCTTTTGTTCCTAGCCAATCGATTAAAACAGGCACAACCTCTATAAGCCGATTCTGTACAGTAACTTTGTACCATAGACACAATACGACGAACACTGATTTTATTTGTTGCTATGATGTAACAATGAAGCAATTGAGAGATACAAAGGGCATTTTATTTTTTGCTGGCCTCCAGAGAGGCCAGCTTAGAGATCAGATTGGAAAATGACCTTTGACACGTAGCTACGAAAATATTTTTACAATTAACAGCAGCAAGGTAGTCACTGAAAATTCATTTAACCAACAAATTGATTTAATCAGTTTTATTTGCTACTTTCATTCACATAGTTATGGGTTTAAACTGTTTATTTATTACATTAATAACTTTTTCCTATTTATTAATTATATTCATAATTTATTATTCATGACTTATTAGGAATGAGCAAGACACATATATTCAAGTGTAGTCTTGCTCCCATTTTGTTTCGAAATCGTGTATTTTGCTGTACGCATTCAGGGAGCAGAGAGTCTAGAAAAACTGGATCTCGCCCAAACCTATCGATGACACACGCCTTATGGTCTATGATCTCTCTTTGTTTCCGTGACCGATGTGGTGAATTGCTTACGCCTGTGAACTTCTTTGATTTTGTGTCCTTTATCAGGTGAAAAGTAATATTTTGCGTATCAAAAACATGCAATGATAGCATTATGGAAGTACGTAGAGCAACATTCATGTTGCTCACTGTATTTATAGGTCTAATTTCTGTAGCCACATTGACGAACACTTTCGTATTTTTGTAAACAATGCACATGCTTGAATCCTACTGCAGCATGTCTATGTACATCAACGGTGTAGTTCTTCAGGATTTTTCCTTGATTTCAGGATTTTGTATTTTCAAAATTTCCACATCTTTATTAAATTTCCGTCCGCTTCTAAGTATTTTAAGTTAATTTTACATTGTTTTCAATTGTAGATTAAACTAAAAAAAAGAAAAAAAAGAAAAAAGCAAAACATTGGTTGTTTAATACCTCATGCTGTAAATTGTATCCAGCATATTTAGATAAAATATATATCCACCTATGCACTACTAACTGTATTAGAAAAAAGCATCCAAGACAAAACCAAGGGAAATGAATTAAATATTCACATGTCAAAAGAAAAAAAAATCTAATTTCATGCCTCTAAAATTCTAAATTCATAATTTTCAAAGCATTTTTCAGCTGCAATGCCATTGCATCAAATACAACTCCAAACAACAGCTTAACATTCATTAAAACATGAAATTATAAATTCACTGACATCAAATTTTTTCCCCTTGATCATGTCAAATACTAACGTAGAACTTTGTAAATATGTTATGATTAGTAAAAAAAAGGGTTACTAGTATCAAAATTATCGCCTTACCATACCAACATGTATGTACAGATTACTCAATCAACCAACTATTATTCAACTGCTCATACAATAAAGCAGATACAAACTGGTGCTTCACATTGCAGATTCTTCTATGTTTTTTTCACAGAAACACTCAATAAATCATGAAAACCCAGACATTTCTTCACTTATTTTTTCCTTTTGTCTACATCACCTTCCCCAACCCCCCCCCCTTTCCTGCCTCATAATATGCTACAAGATTCTTCCTAATCTCATACCAAAGCAACCCTGCATCGGAGGCCAGCTATTTTTTTTTTCCCAATACCTGTTTATGACTTGCCCGTGGTTTAATCAAGACAAAAAGCGTTATAGCAGACTATATCCACTACAGCCACTTTGAGGAAGTTTTAGTTCGTTAACCCGAAGGAGTCTATCCCCGGGGGGGGGGGTTCTCAACGTTGGTTTGGGTAGGACGTGCCTCCGCGACTCTGAAGTAGGACCCCATAGCTAACCATATTTTGCCAAAAAAGGGCCCCATAGCTATACCAGGAGATCAATTTTGGGCCAAATTTACCCAATTTGCCATTTTTGCCGCAAAATTTTGACATTTTTAGCCAATTTGGGCCTTAAATTGAGGTCAATTTGACTAATTTTCCAAGAAAAAAAAAAAAAAAAAAAAAAGAAAAAAAAAAAAAAAAAAAAAACCAAAAAAAAAAAAAAAGAAAAATTTTTCTTTTTTTAAACAAAAACAAAAAAGAAAAAAAAAAAAAAACAATTTTTGACTTTTTTTAATATTGGCTTTATTCTATTTTATTCTTGACTTAATTTTTCAACAACTTTCAGAAATTTTTGAAAATAAACACCTATTACTATACCAAATTGGCATGAAAAAAGGGGTCGTTGATATACCAGAACGCTAAAGGGCGATTTCGGTGGCCCGTCCCCCTGTATGGTCATTTTGTGTTGAGAACCTCCCCCCCCCCCGGGGGGGTCTATCCACCTTTCTTACAGTGTCTCTGATTGGCTCATGATAATAATTCTCATGATATTACCTCCTAGTAACCAATAAAAATGGACCTTCTTTAAATCCCTAAATGACATTTTTGCCACTTTTCAAAAATCACGGAGCGGACCCCTGACTTATAACGCTACCTCCCTTTTTGCGGTGATCGTCAGGTTGGTAGTTACCATGTCTCCTATCGGCTAAATTCATCATATAATCATACGTATAGCCAATAAAATCGACCCGTAGACCTCCAGGTTGTTAAAAACAAATTCATCGGGACCAAAATCTCAACATCGAGAACAATGCATAGGGCATGCGCTATGTGGTATTATTACTTTAATTGCCGATTGTACTAGCTGTATTCTTGCAAGCTCTGGTTACTAGCTGGATTTTATAATTATTTTAATACTCTACGTAGAAGGCTTTAGAAGAGAATAATTCCGCTGACCTGTTATTAGATTAGCAGCTCTATCTTTACAATTACTGGCTTTTTGTCTAAAGCAGCAGGAGTGTTTGTTATTGAGATGAAAAACATTTTTATTGTTTTAATTATTATTATTTTTATTTCTTTTCCTGCTTCTTTAGTTTTATCTTTACATTTTAATATTAGTGGATGTTAGCCACTTGATTTTGGTCTAGTAAATTTTTTTTGCTCCTTTGAGGGAGCTAAATAAAATATCTCACTGATTTAATTACTTCAATGTCCGGTACTCTTACAAGATCTTTTAGCATTTTGTTTTTAGATAACAAAATATAGGAAGTCATAGAGCTCTGCCCGTAATTCGTGTTCTCGTGTGCGCATTGACGGACGCATACATAATTTTACCACAATACAAGAACAGCATTTTCAGTGAGTGTTTCGAGATGGCTCTGTAATTGTATTTAGATTGGGGTGCAATAATACGAATCGACAATAGTGTGTTTCATGTCGCATGCCGAGGACAACATGTGATTTAATTGAAATTGATTGGAATAC